>PVKM010000550.1:15290-102651 GCA_004027735.1 Carollia perspicillata
CAATGGGGGGGGGATTTTGACAACTGTGCTGGAACAACAGTAAAATAAAAAAACATAAGCATACAAATATGTGTATAATTATAAATTGTCATGAATACTCTGAAGGAAGAAGGTGTGTCTTCCAGTTGTTTCAGGTGACCGTGGAAGGAAAACCATCATTCAGGCTGAAACTATGTCATTACAGACTTGTTCATTCCACAACAGGTGAGTGTCTGACACATCACTGCCCTCAATAAATGCAGAAATAAATGATGAGAAGATAGAAGAGAAAATAAGATAAATGGGAAGACAGAAAGGAAATGACAGGCAATTGGAGTACAAAGGGTACTCCAAAGGGTAATCCAAATGATTACTCCAAAGGGTAATCATTTCTTCTAATTTATTAATGTACAATTGACATACAACATAGTATTGGTTTAAGGGGAACAACATGATTTAATATATGGATAGACTGCAGAATGATTACCACAATAAGTTAAGTTAACATCCATCCCTTCACACAGGCACAGTGTTTTTCTTGTGATGAGGATTTTAAGATTTATCCTATCATTTCTGTAATGTACAACACAGTATTGGTAATTATGGTCACAATACTGTATATGAGATCCCCAGAATTTATTTATTGTATAACAAAGTCTGTACATGTTGACTGCCTTCACCCAATTTCCCATCCCCTATTCCCCACCCTGGCACCATCAAACTACTCTCTCTTTCTATGCATTTGTTTTTTATTAATTCACTATAAAAGTAAGATCATATGGTATTTGTCTTCCTCTCTCTTACATTATTATTTTTAAGTAATGAAGACAGGATTGTGATACAGAGGTAGGAAAAGAATGGAAAATATACTGGGAAACAATTACATGTCCTCATTTGACAAGGTCAGAAATAACCCAAAGTGATCTTGTGTTTGGGTGCATGTAATGTGAGTATTATGCTAATACTATTGGAAACAAAATGGGACTTATTACAAAAGATGCATACAACTTTGAAAACAAAAATGTTGGAAAAGATATAACATGAGTATATAATGGAAATGAAGTGGATATAGCCATATGAAATATTGGAAATCTTCCAGGGAATCTCAATCTTTATCTCTCTTCCCCCTTTTGCTTCCCTTCACAAAGATCTATACTGAGAAAATATTCATGCAAGATAAAGAATCTATCATCATTTTTCTTACTTTTGAACAGCACTGACGGTGTAGCAGGGACATCCATGGAAACACAGCATGATGGGATGTCTTAGTGAAGTTTCTAAATGTTTAAACATTTAAAATTTGAGACCTTCTTGGTTTGAGAGTCTTATTCATTTTGGTAGTTGACAGTTCGTTGGCAGTTTACATTTGGTAAGTACACCTGACTCCACCAGTCTGTTTTCACAAGCTACCTACCTGTCACATTGTCAGTGGCCTTCCTTCCACTTTTGCAAAGGCTGTCTTCTTTATATTCTTTCTCTCATAGAGGCTTAAAGTGACTATATAGAGAAAGGCCACATAATCTGTCATTGTGATGACACCATATTTGCACTTTAGATAGCAAATGGTAATGGTATATAAAAAAAGACTGGTTCAGAAAGTGTTATTTCAGTTACAGTCTAACACTGAATGAACATTGAAAATCAAGCATTTGTTCAAATGTGTGGCTTTGTGTGTTTTTAGTAATTTAGAATCTATTTCATAATAAAAGTAATATAGCATAGTGCAAGAAATAAAAAGATGCAAAGATATATAAAGAAACAATTATTTCTAATCTTAGAGGTAGATATCATTAACCTTCCCGTGTGCTTCTATGAAAAAGCACTTGTGTGATCCTGAAATCTGTTACATGATAAAAACAGTAATGCACAGGAAGAATCTCATTGTCTTCTTTATGATATTGTTAGAAAAATTATAAAAATCTTCAGTGTATCCAAATGCAAGCTAGTTATAAAGGCTGGCACAACACCAGGAAAGAAAAGGATCAGAGAAGAAAGGCCAAGTTAGAAAGCTCTTGGGTCGTTATTCCCTGATGACAAAACCTGTGCATACACTCAATCTCATATTTTTAAAGATAATTTAGTCTGAGCCTAACTTTTTGCCAGAGTCAAAAGGAAATGTTTCTTGAGCAGTAAAACATAATTCAGACCCTAGGTGTTGTTATAGTTTTACACATAATGTGCAGTACTTAATCAATAAATATCCAGTCATGCAAAAAGAAAACTCTATGAAGAGAAAAAGAAACAGAGAACAAACCCACTGGAAATTCAGATTATGGTGTTATTAGGAAGAACATTTAAAATAATTTTGATTGGTATGTTAAAAAATATATGTTCAGATGAATTATTTTGGCTGAGAACTGGAAACTATAAAGAGACATCAAATAAATATTATGTAAAATAAAATGTAAGGACTAAAATTGAGAAATGAACTGATGAATTTAATGGCAAGTTATACAGAGTTAAAGAGAAAGTCAGATAACTGGAAGTCATGTTATTAGAAAACAACCAAAAGGAAGCATAAAATGTCAAAAAATAGAAAATTAATGCATCCTATAGAACATAGTAAAAAATCTAACTAGTGTGTAAATGGAGTTACCAGACTTTAAGTGAAAGAAATGCAGCAGGTATAATATTTCAAAGAATAATAACTGATATTTTCTAAAATTGATTGAAAATATCTGGTGTAGAATAAGAATGCTATAATACTCATGTTTCTGATTTTGACTAACAGGAACTGGATATATCCCCACACATTAAATGACTTTTGAAAATATAAAAGTACATAAACCAAGTATTTGCTGGCTTTAGAGCACAGGCAGAACAAGAGAGTGATTCCTGAAGAAGGGAGATAAACAATGGGAATTCTCTGATTACCAAACTGGAGGCCTGGATGGATTTTCCATAATGCAGAAAGAAATCTGAACAGTGACTCAAAGTCTTCTTGAGTTGAGCAGTAGAGTTCATAAATTGAAGAAGCCAAAAGAGCTAGAATTAGTAAGACAAAGACTCAGGAAATAGAAAACTATATCTTATTAAAAAATGGGAATTATTGTTTTCTATCACTGCCTCACCAAAAAATAAAAAGAAAGAAAATAATACATACAAATAAAAAGAAAGCAGAAAGTATTATTGAAACCCCAGATGGTTCTACTGGCAAATTGAATCAAAAATTTTAAAAGCAATAATACCAAATATAAATAAATTATTCAAGATTCCAGAAGATGAAGAATTGCTTCTCAACTCATTCTCATTAGTATCCATTAACCTGTAGTATGCATGTTCCATGAATGGAAGAGAAAAACAAAGACTAATATTTTTAATGAATATAGCTATAAAATTTTTCATTAGAATGGAGCAAAAGGAATTCAAACATATTTAAAAAGTGACATAAATTGTGACCAAGCAAGTTTTATCCCAAAATTTAAGATTACTTTTAATGAAGGCAAAAATATTTTTATATTGAGTATGAAGGTATTTTATTTATGTATCTTTTGGTGACTATATAGTTGTCCCTTAATATATGCCTACTGCTTTCAGCTGGAATTGAGTTGATGACCCTATTTACAGGAGAAGAATTTGATATGCTGTTTATTTTAGAAATAGAAAAGTATTTCTCTGTGAAATACTTGTATTTCACAATACAAAAAAAATATTGTTTTCTCTGTGGATTGCTCTAATATTTAAGAGGCAAAGATTTAAGAACAATTCTACAGACTACCTTAAAGTAGGAAAGGCAAGAAGTCACACAGTCTGGCTAAAATTTATGAGAAACACAGAAAATGAAACTGGAAAAGACACTGGAGGTCATGCTGCCTGTCACTTGCCACACCCAACAAGTAGAGACAGACATTGAATCTTTGTGGTCTCTTTATTCAAATGGCCAGCGACCTGAGAAGATGGTAAGTTCATACCCTAATAGACCATCTTACATTTTCTTTTCAGGCCAACATTCATGTAAGAGGGAATAAACAAGGTGAGGTGATGGGTTTCGAAATTCAGGGAGAATTAGGTGAAAGAAACTGCAGCATTCTTGTCCTGGGCAGTTAGCTGTTCCCACAGATGGGTAGTCATCTGCCACTGCCTGGAACACAGTGGCTCGGATGCCTCCACTTGTCCCCAGGCTGTTATCTTTAGCAGTGCCCCAGGAGGTCGGCTGTTTCTCCCAGGAGCCAGGATGGGCCTTACCTGTAGTTTCTGAAGCAGAAGCTTTGACAAATACATTACTAACTAAGCTTATAACTATTTACCTTAAAGTAAAATTTCCCAACTCGTGAGTCCCCTATCAAAAGCATTCTGAAAACATTGCCAAGATACTGATAAATAGATTGAAAATGGAAGGCTAGAAAGCTAAAAATACCTCTGACTTTGAGTATAATGTTTAAAAATAAATTTAAGCTTCTAGACACAGGCCTTTGAAATGAACTCAGCAATAACTAGGTAAAACAATAGAAAACAAAACTTACTGTAGTCACATAGAAGATATAAGAAAAGCTCCAAAAGTACAAACAATTCCAGCAGTGAAAAAATACGGCAGCTCCTGACATTCCTTGTTGCCTTAGTGTTTTGTGTTGCTCTTTAGCAATGAAATGGGGAATGCAGGATGTGAAGTGAGTGAATGGTCAGGATGAAAAGGACCAATAAAGGATGTTGGTTGGACTCAGAAAATGAAAGCAAAAAACAAAAGTTATGATTAAATTTTAAATTAAAGATATTCTACTCTTTCAAAGCTAATATTGTTTTGAATGTCTAGGTTAGAAATTGCTTATTCAATTGTCAATATTAGTATACAAGATAATTTCTACCAAGAACAAATAAGAAGCAATAATTAAAAATTAGTAATCCATTAATATGTATATAACATATTGTGTTAAGAAACAACTATACAATGTATAATCTAAATCTTTGTTGTTTTCTGTATCACTGAGCTGCAATTTCTTTAAGGACAGAATCTTAAATTAGTTATCTTTGCTTTCTCTGTAGAACATAGTATAGTGATTTGTACATGCTAATTCAATACAGATCTTCTGAATGTGCAAAGAATAAAAAGAAAAAGAATGAACTGCAACCTTTATCACACATAATATGCAAAATTTGAAATGGACCATAAACCTAAATTTAAGAGCCAAAGCTATTAAACTTCCTGGGAAAACATCACAGAAAATCTTAGTCACTTTGAGTTGGAAACAAAAAATATACAACGACTAAGAACAAATGTTCCTTATGGGACATCACCAACTTAAAATCTGTTGTTCTTCAAAAGACTCAGTTAAGAAAGTGAAAAGACAAGCCACAGACGGAAAGATGAGATTTGTAAAACAGTTATCTGACAAAGGACTCATATACAAAAGTACATAAGAGCTCTTAATACTCAACGAATTTTAAAATAATAAAACAAAACCAGAAAACGCAAAAAACCACAATTTTTTAAAATGCCAAGATTTGAACAGACATTTTAACAAAAATATGCTATTAGCAAATAATTGAGTATATTTATTAGGGAAACACAAAATCACAATGAGATACCATTAGAATAGTTAAAATTAGAAAGTCTGAGTATATTGAGTAATGCAAGAGGGTGGGGCTACAAGACTCATCCACCACTTCTGGGATTATAAGATTAATACAACCACTTTGCAAAAAAGATTGACTGTATTGTGAAAAGCTAAGCATACAACTGCTTTATGAGTTTCAATGTATATAAGAGGTCTGTCCAAAAGATATCTAGCTATGTACTATGAAAAATAACAAGAATTTATTGAAGAAGATACAAGATAAAAGAAACATAGTACATAAGACAATGATGCCTCAGTCCGCTTCAAAGTAGGCACCTTGGGACCTCAAGTAATTCTCCCAATTGCCATCATCTGCCCTTCATATTTTCCTGAATCCCATTAATGGTCTGAAATCTCTTCCCTTTCAAAGGTGATTTTAAGTTTTGGGAAAAGCCAGGCGTCACAGGGTATGAAATCTGGGCAGTAGCGAAGTTCAGTCACTGGGTGACTTGATATTTCACCAAAAAACTCTGCACAAGACATGATGCATGAGCAGGTACGTTGTGGTGCTGAAGCTGCCAATCCTCAGTTCCCCATAGGTGAATCATTCTGAATCATCGAAATATTTTCCATGGAGTAATGTTCAAGCTTAACAAAAACTTTGATGCAGATTTGTTGCTCTCCTCATTCAGCCATTTTGAATGCAAGAGCCACACAGTACACATGCTCACTCAATGATGTCTACCACCCCACTGATGAGTACAGTGAAGTCATCATTGGTCATGAATATACATTCCACTTGACTCTGCCAGGTTACACCAATGTCACACAAACTGTTCTTGGTATACTAACAATGGTTAGACTCTTCCTGGACAGACTTCATATATACCCAGATTTATTCAAGAGTAATGAAAAAATATTAAAGCATATGTCTGCACACACACACAAAGAAAGAGTACACAAATGTTCATAGGACCATTTTTCATGACATTCCTAAATTGGAAATAATCCAAGTCTCCATCACCAGAGGAAGAAATAAATATATTTGGATATATGCAATCAATGAACTACTATTTTGCAATAAAAAGGAACAAATTATTGATGTGTACAAAAAAAGTATGAATCTCAAAGTAACTATGCTGAGTAAAAGAAACCAAGAAAAGAGAACCTACTCTATAGTTTCTTTTGTATGAAATTCTCTAATATGCAAACTAACCACATACTGAAAGAAAACACTTCATTGGTTGCCTGAAGATTGGGATACAGTGTTGGATTAGGATATTAGAAAACTTTTCATGGGGAGGACAATTTCTTTTATTTTTATTGTTATGTGTTGTATCTCAGTGTCAAAACTCAGGAAAATATACACTTAACCATGTGCAATTGTTGTATGTTAATTTACAAATCAATAAATCTATAAAAATGTTTATGAATTTTATGTGGACATGGCATGCAAAATTAATTTTAATAGGTCAATAATGCATATTTTAATATCTAAGGTGACTCTTAAAGAAACAGAGAATGTATACTTAATAAGCTAATAGGGGTAAATGGAAAATTGAAAAATCAATTACTAAAGAAGAAAAGAAAAGAAGAAATAGCATAAAACATGCAGGACAAATAAAAAACTAGTAGCAATATGGCAAATTTAAATCAAAATATATCAGTAAGTACTCCAATTAAAGTAAAAAGTATAAGACTTGATTTAGCACACACACGGAAAACTCTACTATGTGTGCTTAAAATTATATACCTTAAATATTATCTTAAAAGATTCTATATTTAAAGGTTTAAAATTTCAACTTTTGAGTACAACATGTACCTTTTGAGGATCCAATTTTGATCATAACATACAAAGCTAAAACCACAAGTTACTTATCCCCAAGAAACTCGATTTCTACCTATAAATTTCAGAAAATAAATATTGATACATGTTTTAATCATATAAACAAATTAAATAGAGTATATTTTTCTTTTCAATTTTATTTGCATTTAAACTCCTTTTGTGGCTCATATATGTGTATCAAAATACATTGTTATGATTCTATTTTTGAGCATGGCAGGTAAGCAAATTTATGCAGAATTAGCATGAATGAACCAGTTTGCAGCATCTGTTCGGTGCAATGTGGCTTTCCTCCAGGGTGAAAATGTCAGTGTAGCATAGCAACTTTTTGGAAAAGGAAAAAGTGAGCTTTTATTGTTTTGAGGCAGATATAAATATCACAGGCAGTGTCATGACAGACTGATTAATGGACTCAGAAAAGAGGGGAGAAAATGGATCACTTTTATCATATGACCAGTCTTGCACATTCTTTCCTGGTTTCCTGGTTGTGCCAAACATTTTTTTTCAGATTGAAGGATCAATCAATTGATGGAAGGATCAACCCAGCTATTCATTGGGAGCACTGAGCTCTAAAGAATGTGATGTTATTGTTGCATCCACCAACCGCTAGAACAAATGTCAGAGACTTTCAGTGTTTCAAAGATGTTACTTTATTGGCCAAAGTTTTACCTGCGCAGGGGTGAACTCTCTGAAAATGTCCGAGACACAGTGCTCCTTAGAGCTGCAAATGAGAGTCACGCCTAACGCTCACAACTAAGGGTTTTTATGGACAGGAGCAAGCAAGCCAGGCACAGAAGCGAATGTGGCAGTTAGCGATTGGCTCAGCAATACAAAGGGGTCACCCATCATTGGTGGTTTCGAAATCGCGCGGGCAAACAAACGAGGCAAATCATTGGTGGGTTCAAAATAAACTCAGGGGCAAAAAAATTTTCTTCCTTAGTAACAGTCAGATGGCTATCCGCTTGAAACATCTGCTTGCCTAAGCGAGCATATCCTTGAGCTCAGTAAACATCTTTCACTTCTTCCTAACATTCTTTCTGTTGGCCTCAACATTATTGTGTGAGGATCTAGAGACTCTACAGAAGAGGATGCTATGGTGCTGAAGGTCGGATACAGTTCCATGATCAAGAAACAGAAGGATTTTTATATACTTTTTATGTGCATTTATAATATTTCATATATATTTATATTTACATATACATGCATATGTAAATAAATATGTGTGTGCATGTATATGCATATACCTTCCTTCCTTTCTTTTCATCCACAGTTCCCTCATTCCTTTTTTTTTAATTTTCATTCTGATACTTTGGCACAATATGGAACATATGACCTCCATTCCTTTATAATGATTTGCCCTTATCCTTACAAGTCAAACTATGTTTACTTTTCTTTCTGTTGTCAATTGACAATAAGATATTGTATTCACAATTACTAGCTCCAGGATAGTTATTGTTCGGCAAACTCATAGGAAAAAATACAATACTATCTTGTTAAATATGATCAGCGATATTAATGATCTTTAGCTTCTCCCTCAGTATGTTTTCATACCCACTCAGAAATAGCATCTGTTCAAATGTCACTTATGTAAACAGGACGCTGTACATTAGAGACCAGCTTCAAAGAGTTTTATGAATCTCATAAAGGCAAGAGTTTAGCACAACAGAGAGAAACAACTTAAAGAGAGCAGAGGGTGATGCGTATTTGTGCCAGAAGAAGAAAACCCATAAAACACAAGCTCTGATTATGACTCCAAAACTCTAATGTGTCTTCCTTGGCACAGAATTGGAGATGAATGCAGCAAGCAGCACTTTTTGTTTGGCACAGCCTCAAAGTGTGCCTCCAAAAAGCCAATGTTTGCAGAATAAAGTTGATTGTTCATCTCTTTTCATGTGAACTGAGAGATACCATTTAAAACTCTATGTATATGAAGCAAACTATTCACCTATTCATATGCATGATGTTTCAATACCCAGGGTTACCACTCTCCTTATCTATTTTGATTAGATAAACCAGTAGCTTCCAATGTTTGTTAACAGTATAACAGTGTGTGTGTGTGTGTGTGTGTGTGTGTGTGTGTGTGTGTGTCCAGGGTCAAGTCATGGCCTGGTAATTCATGATGAAATGTAACGCATTGTATTGTAAATTGTGAAGAAGATAAAAAAATGATGGGTACCTGCCAAAAGGACGCACTTTGAAGCAGTTTCCACTGGCCAAATCTAAAACTATTTCAGAATTAAAAAGTGATTTTAGCTTTGGTTGATGTGCCTCAGTGGACTGAGTGCCATCCTGTGAACCAAAGGGTTACCAGTTTAATTCCCAATCAGGACACATGACTGGGTTGTGGGCCAGGTCCCCAGTAGGGGGTGCATGAGAAGCAACCACATATTGATGTTTTTTCTCTCCCTCTCTTTCTCCCTCCCTTTTCCTCTCTCTCAAAATAAATACATAAAATCGTTTTAAAAAGTAATTTTAAACTTTCATAACTTTTTAATTAAAATTTAAACCTCCAAGTCCATAGAAAAGATAATTTACTATGATAACATGCTAAAAAAAAGCTTTCTTACAGAAGAATACCCTTTAATAGATGTAAAAAAGGTTTATGGAATTAGAAAATCATCATTTGAAAACCATAATGGTACTTTTACATTCAGGCAAAACTAAGTGATGGTTGTGAAAATTATTGGGTAAGAAGATATTTATTAATGATGAAGGAAAATGGTAACTTTACAATGGTCAAAGCTAATCAAATATCACTTTAAATAAGGATCAAAGTTAAAATCACCAGCAATGGGACAAATTAATATTATAAAATCCTGACACAAAGTACTGAGAATATACAATATCACTTATAAATAAGAGGTGATATTAAACAAATCTAAACTGAGATATAGTGCAAAAAACAATTGTCCTATACTCAAAAATTAGTTAAGTTCATGAAAGACAGAGTGACAAATTGTTCCAAATGAAAAGGAGGACTAAAAACACATAACAACTAAATATCACACATAATCCTGGGTCAGGCACTTTTTGTTTACTTCAAAACACATGATTAAATTTGAATAAATTTGAATAACAAACCTACGTTCCTCAGTTTTTGCCCTGTTCCATTCTCCTCTCAATGTAACTATCAGAGTTATTCAAGCGAAGCTTAAGACAGATGATGTCATCTACTGTTCAAACCACCCAGTGTCAAACTCTGTCAGGGTAAAAGTCAAACTCCTCACTGCAATCATAGCGACTCATTATTCAAACTGGGACACTCTTGAGTGTGAAAACAACACTAGTAATAATTGCACCAGAACAACAGGAATAAACTGGGGTATATAGTCACTTGGATTACAAAATCCTCTGTGGCCTCCATTACTTCTCTGATCTTGTTGTCCTCCCATAATTATGCTGTTGTAGGTATGCTGGGTTTTCTATCTTTTATAAACAAACCAATAAAACTTCTACCACATGGTTTTTGGAAGGATTACTTTTCCTGCATGTAATTCTCTTCCCACAAATTTATATATGATACACTCTTATTTCCTTTAATTACGTCCCTACTCCAAACTTACTTTCTCAATGATGCCTTCTCTGAACCTCCTAACTAAAATTTTAGTATCCTCTCCCCTATATTTCATATCTCCATTCTTTGTCTTATTATAGGCATGTATTTATTAACTTATCAATTTATGATAGGATATATATATTAATGATTTATCTTGCTTACATTTTGTATTTCATATTAAAATATAAGATGGCTGGTGCTGGCTGGTGTGGGTAAGTAGATTGAGTGCCAGCCTGTGAACCGAAGGGTCGTCAGTTTGATTCCCAGTCAGAGCACATGCCTGGGTTGCAGGCCAGGTCTCCAGTTAGGGGCATGTGAGAGGCCACCACACACTGAGGTCTTGCTCCCTCTCTTTCTCCCTCCCTTCCCCTCTTGCTAAAAAAATGCACACACACAATAAAATCTTTAAAATAATAAAATACAAAATGGCAGAGAGTCAGTATGCTTGTTTGTTGGATACAGTCATATATATATATATATATGTATGTATATATGCATGTGTATATAGGTGTATGTATATATATCTCTATATATATTTGCACCCATAGATCCCACAATAATCTCTAGCATTTGCTAGGCAGTCAATAAATATTTCTTGAAAGAATTAAATATTTTGTCACTTTAGTGAAATATTAGATTTAATATTTTTATGAAAAGTAAATTTATGAATTTATGAAGAGTCAGCCTAGAGCTTTAACAATGCATCACTTTTTCACAGCCCCAGAATGAAATTCAACATTTGTTGTATTAAAATCATAGTTTAGCCCTGGCTGCTGTGGCTCAATGGATTGAGTGATGGCCTGCAAACTGGAGGGTCACAGTTTTGATTCCCAGTCAGGGCACATGCCTAGGTTGTGGGTCAGGTCTCTGGTGGGGGTCAGTGAGAGGAAACTATACACGGATGTTTCTCTCCCTCTCTTTCTCCCCCCCTCTAAAAATAAATAAATAAAATCTTTAAAAATATCACAGTTTATGTATTTATATCACAATCTTAATAAAATATAAATAGTGAACTTTGAGCAACATACAGTGATCAGTGATTCTTCATCCTTGGATTGGGTTGAGTGAATGTTATTTTATTGTTTTGCTTGCATTTCACTGATTAAAGGTTGGATTAAATATTATTTCTTCATGTTTTTTGAAACATGTTTTCTATTCAGAGTTGTGTCTTATGGGTTCTCTTTTATTTGCTTTTAGCAATTTGTTTTTTTCTAAGAAACTATAAAAAGTTTATTCATTTTGGTTTCTCTTAAACATTAAAACTTTTACATTATTCTACCATACAGAATATGCCTCAGCATTTCACAAAGTTTAGGAAATGGAGTAGTGTTTAAAGAATTAAAATGTAAGCTTATCATGTGAATTGTAGATTTGAAGTCAGCATTCCAAGTTTGAATTTAGGAGCCGTGCTAATATCCTATATGATTACAATACCTTTGCATAAAATCTTTGTGTTTCAGAACTTCTTTCACTTGATTATTATAAAATGGAATGAAGTAATGAATTTAAGTACTTAGTGTTATGTTGCTATTTATTAACTATGTAGTAAGCTGTCAGTTTTCATGGTATTCTATTATTATTAAGTTTTTTTATTGTTAATCATTTTGTCCTATCATTTTGATATGCATACATACTTGCAATGATGAAGTATATTTAATTTTATATCATTTGTTTTAACAGCATATCATCAATAAGTTTAATGTTGTGACATAATATGCATAATTTTAATGAAATGCATATCATTTTATCTAGTGATGGTATCATTACTTATTCAAATATTAGGCTAGTATGGTACAATTAATTAAAGCACTTTTTAACATATAAATCTGGTAGAGTATATTGAGAGATGCTTGGCCATAAACTCAAGATTGGTATATAAATATGTTCATAAAGCCTTTCAAGAAAGCAGGGTTGGAAAGATATCAAAACTTTAAATAGAGTTGAGGGGAAAAGTAGGTTTACAACTGTGAGTCCATGAAACACAGAGTTTATTCTCATACTATTATTTATTAATTATTATATTATTTATTTGTATTATAACTATAACCCTACTTTTGCCCACTCCTATATATTCATTCTCTTCGGCCCAGCAATTCCATATCTATGAATCACTTCTAAAGAAATCATCAGAAATGAGACAATGATTTATGTGCAGAGATTTTATCATGCCGTTATTTATGGCAGCAAACGACTGGAAGCAATCCAAATGTCCTGCAATGAATGATTAACAATATCATGGCGCATAAGAGTAAAGAGTAGGCAGCTAATATATATTGTACTTGTGAAGAATTTTAAAGATTTGAAAAATATTCATTATATGTTAGAATAAAAACAGAACCGAATTTATATTTATAAAAATTATAGCATGTACACAAAATACACATATTACTAAGAAAACATTACCAGAATTATCTCTGAGTAGAGGATATACAGGTTATACTTATTTTCATCAATTTCCCACATTTTCTATAATGAATATATATCACTTTAAAGATAAATGTTAAAGGAAAATAAGCTATGATAAAATTACTAATGGTGACGTGTGTTTTGGTGGGAAGTTGTGAATGATTTGGCATGCTGTGTATTAGAGTTTGACACCAATGGCACCTCACCTTTGTCGATGAGCGTGATCCCAAAGGCAATGTAAGGCCACAGTCAACTATTTTTCAGCTTCTCTCAGCTCTGTGGAAAGTTTCCAAATTGCAGTGTTGTAAAAGGAGAATAGAGTTAAAGTCTTATAAACTTACAGACTAATGAGCAGTAGCAGTACGTTCATCCACAATCCAATTACTTTGGAAAGTAAATGTTCCATATCTAGTTAGTGATATTGTTTAATATTTAATCCTGTAAAACCAAAGCAGAAACATTAAAGTTCCACAGAAAACCCTAGAAGCATGAAAATAAAGTATAAAGGTGGTAGATCTTCTACAGAAAAGAAAAATTCTATAAAAATTACTTTTTATGCAGACTGCACATGTGCTATTACAATAGTGTACATCAAAACTGATTCAGTTATTTTCTTCCTACTGTCAAAAATAATTAAAACTAGACTAGGTTTGTTGTAGACTCTATAACTGTCTTAGATTCTATAATGATTGGCAGCATATTAAAAAATGAATGTTATTTAAGGTCATATAGTTTTGAACTTGAACTTATTAAAATAAGTTTCTAATAAATATATAGTAGAAAAGTAGCTCTTTAGACTAATTATAACAAGAATTATTACTTCCTACTTCACCTAAATCCTCCTACTAGAGAAACCGAGGCCTCCAAATTATGAACTCAGCCTCATCAAGGACTAAAACCAATTTCCACATTGAAAGGAGAGCATAGTGATTCCTGTTGCCCCTAATGGTAGAATCTGGAGCTGTCAATTTTATTCTTATTCTAATATATATCATGTATAAAGTGAGTCTAGGGAGGAATAGTACATGCACACAACTGCATTTTAGGTTTGCAGGAATGCCACCGTTACTTATTCACCATATCACAATTCCTGGGTTAAATTCTGATGGACAACTCAATTGATTGCCTTAATACACATTATTTTCCCAGAACCATCATACCAAGTCTTGTTCTCTTCCTCTTCCCTGCAGCCTATTTTATATGTATTCAGATGCTTTCTGTAATCCCTTATCAAGCCAGGCATATCGCAGTGAGTGGTGTTTCACCCGTAGAGACTAACATACCTGAATTTTGTGTCCCATTCACAGTATTGACCTCCTTTGTATATCCTGTAAACAAAACAGACAAAAGCAACACAATTTTTTTTCTGGGAATCTTGTCTACCTTTAGTTGCAAACTGCCTCCTGCAAGATGAGGCGCTATAGCCAGACTCAGAGGCAGCTTCTTTTCTCAAGAATCCTTGTTCCAGGGATTTATTTACCAAAGGACAACTTCCAGCCCTAACAGAATATTTCCTTAGGATTTTTCAACTTGGACCTGGTGTCTGAGACACTTTCACTTAAATGGTGAAAGTAAGATAATGTGATATACCAGGCCAGCAATGACAGGAGGTTATAGCATTATAGGTAATGTCAATGCCCCACCCACATCCTTAGTCATTATTGTTTCCCTGCAGGCTGCTCAGCCTCCATCAGATAACACCTGCATCTCTTTGCAACTTTTTTGGCCTCTAGAGCCCTCTCTGCGCACACTCATAGCAGGTCGAAACTGATGAGAGGTTAACATTCTGTGTGAAGAATCCTCATTAATGACTGACAGAAGCTGGTAGGTTAAATACTCCAATTCCTCTCCTCTTTGGGTGGCATATCATGGAGCTGCAGGATTTATACCATTTCCTAAACTTCTAGTTGAATAAACCAAGTGACTCTTGGTAGTGCACCTTTTTTTTAAATCTTCCTTCTTTCTATTTTTTCCCTTTAATCTCATACAAGAGCTTCCACAAAACATCTTCCAAAAAAACACAACCCATGTATTCCTAATACACTATTGCACTGGAAGCTTTTCTTTTTGAGGAACCCAAATAAGATATTCAGGAATATAGAATAAGACAGTTTTACAGAATAAAACAATCAGTCAAAGGGACAGACAGATCAGAAGTAGAGACTCCTGGTAGTACCTGACTGATCCACAAATGCTGACCCATTTCTAAAACTTAGTTTTACATTTTTTCTATTTATGGACCACACTAGTTACTTTCATTGCATACTATTTCCTCCAAAGTGAAAAGTTAGTGTTTGATATTTGGAGAATGCAAATCTAGATATAGACATCATTCTAAACTGTGTCCCTCTGGTAGGTGGAATAATGCATTCCCTGCAAAAAATCCAGGTCATCATTCCTGGAATCTGTGAATAGTACTTTATATGGCAAAACATACTTGAACATATGATTAAAATAAGTATCTTGAGTTATGAAGATTATATAATACACATATTATATAATAATTTATGTCAATTATAACTGAAAAATTAAAAATACATATTAAAAAGGCAGAGAGTATGTTTAGGGTAGGGATGACTTTGACCCATCCATATATTTTACTGACAATCCAGGCCTTAAAGCAGGGGTGTTCAACCTTTTGGTGTCTCTGGGCCACAATGGAAGAAGAAGAGTTGTCTTGGGCCACACATTAAATACACAAACACTAATGGAAACTGATGAGCAAAAATGGTCTGTGCATAATTTTCATGATGTCTGCCACCACAGATAAGTAAAAAAAAATCCTCACATAATAATGTTAATTATGCAGTGGTCCTTTTAATATTTTTTTAAATCCTAATATAGAAAATGTACATATCTAAGTAAAGAAACATCATTGATTTTTTAAATATTTTTATTATAAAGGTAAAAGAAAAGAGGTAAGCATAACACTGGTGGGATATTTGGTATTGTATTTGAGAAACTAGTGTATCGATATCTGGTTTCCTAAAAGTAGCTGCAATTCTCAGTGAGTTCTTAAGGTGCTCATCAAATATTTTGGTTCTAATTTTGCTCTTAATATGTTTCAGTTTTGAAAATAGTTGCTTGCAAATGCAGGTGCTACCATACAATGATGACATGAATAAGGAGTGATTGTGAAGCAAGGGATATTTGTGTCTGGAAAGACAGGACCCATAAAAGTCCAGTAAAGAGGCACAATCAAAAAGTTTTTAAGCTGAATGTCAGATTGCAGCTCTATGATTTCCATTTGAAAATTGGCAGGTAACATATTTATGTAGACTGAAAATGGAGTTACAGATATAGCAAAATATTGATTATTTACTGAGAAATCTTAAAATATGTTTTCAAATTCTTGTATCACATTGAAGAGCAAGGCTGCATATTTTTCACTGTTCACAGGACTGTGTTTAGTCAATGTGTTGAAATGCATAAAATTGTTAGCTTTAATTTGAGCTTGTCATAATTTCAGTTTCATTTGGAATGCTGTTATGTTTTGAAACATGGTATTGATAAATTGGTTTTCACCTTAAAGATGCATGTTTAACTCATTTATTTATTTTTAAACATATTTTATTAATTATGCTATTTCAGTTTTCCCAATTTTCCCCCCTTTAACTCCCTCAGCCCTGCACCCTCCAACCCTCCAGCATTCCCCACCCCTTAGTTCATGTCCATGGGTTGTACATATAGGTTCTTTGACTTTTTGATTTCCTATACCAATTTTGACCTCTCCCCACCTATTTTATGCCTACCAATTATGCTTTTTCTTCCCTATGCCTTTGCCTCCCTATTCCTCCCATCTCCCTCCCAACTGAAAACCCTCTATGTGATGTCCATTTCTCTAATTCTGTTTATGTTCTAGATGTTTCTTTAGCTTTTGGTTCCATTTTTTTTAGTTTCCTTTGTTGATAGTTGTGAGTTTGTTGTCATTTTACTGTTCATAGTTTTTTATATTCTTCAATTTCTTAGATAAGTACCTTTAATATTTCATATAATAAGGGCTTATTGATGATGAACTCCTTTCACTTAGCCTTTTCTGGGAAGTACTTTATCTGCCCTCCCATTCTAAATGATAGCTTTGCTGGATAGAGTAATCTTGGATGTAGGTCCTTGCCTTTCATAACTTTGAATACTTCTTTCCAGCCCCTTCTTGCCTGCAAGGATTTCTTCTGAGAAATCAGCTGATACTCTTATGGGAACTACTTGGTAAATAACTGTCTCCTTTTCTCTTGTTGCTTTTCTGATTCTTTCCTAATCTTTGATCTTGAGTAATATAATTATGATGTGCCTTAGTGTGTGCTTCCTTGGATCCAACTTCTTTGGGACTCTCTGGGCTTCCTGGACTTCCTGGAAGTCTATTTCCTTTACCGGATTGGGGGAGTTTTCCTTCAAATAATGAAGGAAAACTTCAAATAATGAAGGAAACAACCAGAAGTGTTGCTCTTGTTTTTCTCCTTTTGGTACCCCTATAATTTGGATATTGGAACCTTTAAAGTTGTCCTGGAGGTTTCTAAGCCTCTCCTTATTTTCTTGAATTCTTATTTTTTCATACTGTTCCAATTGGATGTTTATTTTTTTCCTTTTGTTCCAAATCATTGATCTGAGTCCTGGTTTTCTTCCTGTCACTGTTGGTTCCCTGAATATTTTGTTTTATTTCACTCCTTCATTTGTTCCTTCATTCTGTGACCAAGCTCATTCAGTTCGGTGAGCGGTATGATTACCAGGACTTTGAACTCTCTGTCAGGTAGGTTGGCTACCTCCTCATCACTTAGCTCTCTTTCTGGAGTTTTGCTTTATTCTTTCATTTAGGCCCTATTTCTTTGTCTCAGCACACCTGTTAAGTTATAAGGGGGCAAAGCCTTAGGTATTCACCAGGGCAGGGCAACCCCACTTGCTGCCCTGTGGCACTGCCTGTTGGGGAGGGGCCAGAGAGGGAACAATGCATCTTGCCTGCTCAGCTCTAGCACTGTCTGCACAGTCAGTCCCCTTGCTGTCTCTCTGTCTGCTAGTCTTACCAGTCTGGTTGTTCTGGTTGACTGTTTCTTTAATTCCTTGGTTGTTGGAGTTCCATGCAGTTTGATTTTCTGGCGCTTTTGGTTGTTTATTGATTTTGGATTGGTTGTTATCCTCCTTTTCATTGTGTGAGGAAGTGAAAGGTTTCTACCTAGGCCTCCATCTTGGCCAGAACTTGATACGGACACTGGCCCACGGTGTCCATGTCATTATGGATGAAATGAGACATTCACACAGACTACCGACTCCGGTGGAGGAAAAGGGACAGCATGGCTTTTCTCTCAAGGGGAGTAAAAGCTGCAGCCCTTGCCATGTCCAGCCTTTATTGGGTTTCTCAGCACATTACATGATGGTCCTCATTTACTATGCACAGGTTGCTTTAAGTGGTTACCTTTTACAGATAACAAAGGAGCAGAGGCCATTAATCACATCACAGAAGAAAGATATTTGCAAATGAAAAGGGAAAAGTGGTTGGACCGGTTACACGGGTCCTAGGAAGGTTTAGCATGGATTTTAGGAAGTTATTTTGCAGTAAATGTTTGACACAAATCCAGGTTAGGGAGTTTTTAGCAAAAAGCAAGACTCAAAGTGGCCTAGGCACATTGCAGGCCTGATTCCCCACAGGAGAACCTATCAGTGGGCATGGGTCCTGTGCATTTCTGAGTGTGATCTGGGCTCACACCATGCAGAATGGTCTCCTACAGGACTCCCTGTTGAATTCATTTAAATGAGTGGTTTAATCCACTAAAAATGCTACATAAATCTGTAAGCTAGTTTTCATCATCAAGTTCCAGCACAAATTTGTTTTTGATACCATAAATAATAACATGTTGCAAATTATAAAATCTTTTCAAAATTTGGCCTCAACTTAGCCATCTTACTTCCAAAAAGTAAATGATGTCACCATAGTGAGCATCAATATTTTTAAGGAATTTCTGAAATTGGTGATGCTTCAATCCCTTGGCTCTTAGGAAATTCAGAGTCTTGATGGTGATTTGCATGACAATGTCCTTTGTAAAGCTTTTGTATATAAATTTTCTTGATGTACTATGCAATGATACTTCATTAAACATAATTTTTAATGACAATTGCATTGTCTTCTATTGCTTTTACAAGTCTCTCTCTTTTACCTACCCTCACTGGGGCACCATCAGTAACTATAGCAGGTATGTTGACAATGAACAAAGAAAATCACTTTAATATATTTTTACTTGTTCATATAAATCTCTTGATTTAGTTGTGTCTTTTAATGGTACTAAGAAGCCATCTCTTCAGTGACATTATATTCATCATCAATACCTCTAATAAAAATAGGAAGTTGAGCCATATCTGTAGTGTCATTGCTATCACCCATCACCAAACCATAACATTTAAAATTAGCAGCTTTACTCTCCAAACTACTTTCGACAGATTTTCCAGTTTCTTCAATTCGCCTGGCTACAGTCTAGTGAGACAAACTGATTTTAGAAATATCCCCCTTTTTTTCAAGGCAAATTATATCTGCCACACTTTCTATACATTGCTTAGTAAACTCACCACCAGTAAATAGTTTTGATTTTTGCTATTAAATATACTACCACATGACAAGCTTTTAAAATGGAATCTGCCCAAGTTATAACTTTTTAAAAAAAATCCTTGTTGAGAGGACAGACTTTTTCTCAGTTCCGCTATTTTGTCTGTATGACAGTCTTTCATACACATTGAATTTGGCAGCATGTTTTTGAGTATAATGTCTTTTAAAATTATAGTCTTTGAAAACTTGCACATATGCCCTACAAATCAAGCAGAACACCTCACTATTTGCCTCTACAACAAAAGTAGTCATCTGTCTACTTTTCACTGAACAATCTTCCTTCATTCATAATTTTGGTTCCTTTTTGGGGTTCCTTTTCTTTTGAGATATTTTAGATGTTATGCTGGGTTTAAAAAAAGAATAACAGATAGGGAACTTATCTCAGCTGCAGGTGCAAGGTGAGGCAGAAGGCCAATTGTAAAGCATGGTTAGTGATGAGTGTGGCACCCAGAAGTGTGGAATTACCTTCAATTATCAAATAAAAATGCTTACCTGACTTCTAAATAACAGTAAATGCCTAGTGTTGCAATGGTAGGTTATAACAATATTGATAGTCCCTGCCTCACTAAGCCATCAGGAGCACATGTGTTGTGTAATGGTGTCAAGTCCACTATCTGCTCTTGGAATATAACACACAGGAAGCTGCACACCACCATAAAACTGAAGCCATGCTTTCGTACAGATAGTGAGAGCATATGTACATTTATTTTATGTGACATTGAAGCACATAATCATTAAAAAATCCCATCACATTTTAAGTAAATTCATGATTTGGGGGGCCACGCTCGTAACCATCCTGGGCTGTATGCAGCCTGAGGGTCACTGGTTGGACACCTCGGCCTTTAAGTAAAAAATCTTCAAAAATAGGTAGTGCTTTACAAATACAATATTCAACTAAAAATACATTATAATGAAAATTAAAAAAGACTTTGGAAATGATTAAATTAAGGATCATGAGTTAAGGAGTTTATCCTCCCATTATCCAGGTAGTCTTTAAAAGAAATCAAATGTATTCTTTTAAAAGGGACTCATAAAGTGATTTGATAACACAGAAGAGTCCAGAAAGACAGCTACTGGAGTGATGTGGCTACAAGCCAAGGTATTTGGGCGGCTACTAGAAGCTGAAAGAGGCAAAGACAGATTCCTCCTTAGAGTCTCAGGAAGGTGTGTGGAACAGCTGACACCTTGATTTTGGCCCAATGATACTGATTTTGAACTTCTGACCTCTACTACAAGAGAATGAATTTCCGTTGTTCAAGCCAACAAGTTTTTGGTGATTTATTAGAGTAGCCATAGGAAAATAGCACAGTCACAAACTGAGTACTAAGGCACAAACCCCATTTTTAGAGACCAGGTCTCCAATATTATTTATACTCTAAGTGCCTTTTCTTTCTTTTTCTAACCACATTTGCTTCTCTAGCTGCTCATCCACTGAAGTCCTACTTAGTCCCACTCCTAGCTGGATCCCAAGTTACTCAAACTAAACTGAATTTACACCAAAGCATGTCATTTAATAAACAATTTGCACAATGGCTAGTTTACCTAAACATGACCAAACTTTCAAATTTTTTACTTTTATTTGTATCTGTGGTTTTTTCTTTATTGAAAAGAAAGAAAATCTTTATTGATTTAAATTTACTCTAAAATAAATTGTCAATGGGCACACTAAATTATACATATATGTTTTTCTGAATTATCCAAACTGCCAGTTATTGTTATCCTAATTGTATATCTAAACCATGAAAGGACTCTAAAAACAGTGATTTTAGGTACTCTAACTTCTAATATTAATGTAAATAAGTTGCATTTCATTTTGTTACTTGTTTCCTTTTTTATTATAAACACGCAAAATATATTGCTTTTAAGGAAACATAAAAAATGGATTTAGGACCAGTGGCTTTAAGTCTTTTGCAACTCACATTTCTACCTTGGAATTTCTCTCTGTTCAGATATTGTACTAAGGGATAGCAAAAGGTAAGAAAGTTTGAATGTTTCATACCATTTATCAGCTATAAAAAGCTAGAGAGTTTACTAAATCATTCTATTGCCTCATCGGTAAAGTGGGCATAATTTCCCCTGCCATGTGTGGTTGTTATAAGCATTAAACTAGTTAATTTATAAAGTACTAGTAGAGTGTCACATATAAAATTAGCATCCCCAAATGGTGTGATATGCTAAATTTGAGAAAGATGTTAGACCAGTATCATAAATGTCCCTGACTACTTCACCTCATCCATCAATTTAATCACTGCAGAGAGATGTAATGTCAGAAAGTTTGCATTATATCCTAAGTTAATGTTTACTAAACAGAAATTCTCCATGAAGATGGAGTCATTAATAAAGTGTACCTTTAATAATAAAGTAAATTATAAATATTAACAATAAAGAAAAATTCATGAGGTCAAATATTAAACTGGCACTATTGTCAGGAGAAAAATTACTTGACACTTCAATGGAAGCAAAGTTGAAATCTGGAATTTGAAATATATATATATCTTCCACACCAAAGTCCATGATTTGCTAGAACTTTCTCCATTCCTACATAAAGCACTCCTTTTCCACACCATGTCATTTTGCTACCAGAATCTCAGACTACCTTTGTGACTGCCACCAAATGACGACCCAGCCTCTCACACCAACCCCATTATTACCCGACACCTACAAGCCTGAAAATACCTGCTCTAGCAACCCTTTTGCAGGCACTCATTTCTACTCTCAGGAAAAGAGTAGAAATTCTTGATAGACTTGCCCACTCTGCTTCCTGTACTTTTCCCTTTCCCAATGTCTCATTTCTCAGTTCCCCCAACTAACCTACTCATTGATTCACAGAACTCTGGCAGCATTTTATCTAGTAAACTGTCCCTGATACCCAAGTCTAAAATAAAGTCTTATTTTTTCCTTCTCTTTTATCACTTGAAAATTCCTAGTATTGAACTAAGTATATTATTGAGTGAAAATAAAAGATTAAGACATAGTGCCTAGCCAAGATTAGGTGCTCAATGATTGTGCATTGAATGAGTAAATAAACCAGAGTCAAAGCCATTAGAAGAGCTGAGTGTACTACATTTTCTCATAGCATATATGTTACAAATAGTATTTAGCTCTTTCAGGAGATGTCTCCTAAAACTTACATTGAATATAAAATGTCACTATGAAGTAGCATGAGCATGCACTCATTCTATTATTTAGATTTTATGCTGCTTAAATTTTCTACCTAGTTGGCTTTGGAAAGCAGCTAGGTAAAAGAATTAGAATGGCAGACAGCCTCCCCATGAAAAATAGTTTAAGGGTCAAAACAGATGCTATAAAATTCATTTTATAAAATTTAGTGACAGAATAGATTTTCTAAGAAGAAGAAGGAAAAAACTTTTATTCTTAGCTCAAAGAACATCTTTACACCTACATGAAATACATGAATGGTTTAGAGCTAAGAATAAAGATAAACATATCTTGCATTGCCAATTTCATGTATATGCATATATATATATATATATATATATATATATATATATATATATAATCTCTCAACCTCCATATACTCTAAACTTACAATGAAGTTGTTCACAAATTCACAGCAAATTCAGCTAATGACTTAGTTAGCTAGACAAGCTCCATTGTTTATTAATCATAGAAATGCTCTAAGATTTTTTAACAATCTCTTTAATTTATATAATGTGTGATGCATTTAAAACCATTATTTATCCAACTGTTTAAAACTGCATTACATGTATCAAAGTCAGATGGCCCAAACACAAATTTAACCTGAGAATTACCTCTCTCTGTGGTTATATAGCAAATACCCCTTCTTTAAGTGTAGATCTGACATTTTCTACCCCACTAGATGAGTTGTTCAACTTCATTGAACTTCAGTTTGCATGTTAGTAAGATGAGAATAAAAACATCATTAGTATAAAGATTTAAAATGAGATAATACCTCTGACATGATAGAAATTAAATAATCTTTCAGACTGTGAGTGAAGTAAATACATTGAGATTGGTTTGGTGAGGAAAGAGAAGCTTTAGCAAATTTGGCTGATTCATTACTCTAATTTTTACCAAATTTAAGAAAGTTGTGAATTTGTTTATATATAGCTGTGTAACTCTTTATTCTTCTAATATTTATAACCTCTCATCATCAATTTATTTCAAAATCTGCAGTATTAGTTCAAAACTAAATTTAAACAAATGTTAGGAGTAGATAATTAAATCAGGCATCAAGATTGGGTGGGCAACCTATAGACTTCAGGACAAATCCAGCTTGTTGACCATTTTGTGAATAAAGTTTTATTGAGACAGAGCATGTTCATTTATTGACATATATTTCTATAGCTGCTTTTGAACAACAATGGCAGAGTTAAATAATTTCAACAGAGACCATATGGCCCACAAATATTTTCTGTTTAGCCTTTTACAGAAAATGTTTGCTGATCCCTGCTCTACATTGGCAAACAAAGCTATACTACAATTGAGAATAGGGGTGTGAATTGGAATATATTTTAAGGAAGCTCAAGAATAATTCAGTACTTGAAACAATTTGTACACTGACTGAATTTCAGCAGTATTAAAATGTAACAACTTCCATGTGGATCACTCAGAGTAAACTTGATTGATTCAGTCTAAGGGGTTTTATTGTTCTGGTAGCTAAAATCATAGTGGTAATCTAATGGTTGCAACATGATCAAATTATGTTGAGTATTCATATATTCTCCACAAGTTACTATAATAATATAATAGTAAAAAAAATCAGTTAACTGCTCAATAACAGTAATTTGTAAGAGTTCTAACACTAGGATTACAGTGTTACAAACTGGTAGTTTTTTAATAAGACATTCTTATTCAAAGAGATGTTATTTAGTTCCCATACAGAAAAATACATTGATAAAAGTAACATGTCACTAATTTTTGTGCCCTGATTCCTCAGCCGTTAGATATTAAAAAATTAATACCCAAGAACTAAGCAATTATGACTGTCTAGTTTAATATCCTTTTTATGCAAAGCTTTCAACAAGTGTTTTATAGTGGCAACATGTCAGGTTTTTTGCAATTAATCTGCATGGGTAATTCAAGGTAGATTCCTTAACATTTTTTATGGGAGAATTTTAAGAGTACATATATTCCTAAATACAATATAGAAATAGGGAAAGTAAAAAGTATATGTATATAGTCCTCCATACAGAGGAATACTTACTGTTAACATTTTTCTGTGAGTAAGCTTCATATTCTCTTCATTTCTCTCTGACCACCTCTTAGCATCTGTTGTACAAACCATGCTGTGTCTGTGTTGTTGGATTTTTTCAGTTACATTATAGGATGAGTAAGCAAACATACTTCCAACACAGTAGTATGTTTAAAGTTATTTTTTAAACTCCCCCTTATTATATACATCATATAATTTTAAATGTTTTTAAGGTTTAAATAAAGCTGAGATATCTGCTAAGAGGCTTTTTTATTCATATCTCTAATTTTTTTTGGACAGGACAAATTCCTAAAAGTGTAAATACATGGTCAAAGTGTGTTTATTTATTTATTTATTTATTTGCTTCTTTATGTGCTGTTTATGTGATAATTACCACTATACTTTTTGCTCATGACCCTAACCTTTGAATGTTACAAATATATCAAGAGTGTCATTCTTACAAAACCAAAATAAAAAAAAAAACCTGTACATTATTTTCATATATAATTCAGAAACCCATAGGCTAGGGCTTATACAAAAATATTCTAGAAAAATTTTTTTTATCTATACTGGGTCTACAAAGTACTTACACAAATACATAGAACTCTTTTATTGTCATAAAAGTGAGGAGTATATTGCACATTAATAACTCTCTGTATATGAGAGAGTAATAGCAATATGCAAATACTTACATTATGTGTATTATAATGGGAACTGATCTACTATAGGAATTAAAATAACCACAGAAATGGATTCTCATATTTCCTAAAGGTTATTATATGGAATAAGTTATAAAATAAATCACAGATATTACTTTACAAAAAGTGAATATTTATGGCTTGATTTAACTGAAATGGTCTTATGTTTCCTTTAAGGTATTCTTCCTAAGTTTTATAGCATTTACTCTAAAATATTTTCAGTACATCTCTAAACCCCCCCAAAAATGCTGGTTTTTCACAGGAAGCCAATGAAATTTCTTAATTTCAGTTTTAAAATAAGCTAATGTATTTTTTACTAAGTAAAGTAGCCAAGTTCCTTATTGCTTTGTATATGAAATAGAGACTGTTGTGCATTCTATAAATTAGGTAATGAAATTGTTTATTGTATAAAACAAGCTTTTTTCCCTAATCAATATGCTTTACATATGTATATTATAAAAGAGTCTAGACTGATATGCCTCCAAAAATTATATAAAAAAAAGGAAAATTTTATTTGTAACATCTAATCACTAAAAAACAAACCATTAGGTTATTGATCTAATAACCTTAAATTTAGACAATGTGAACCTTAAAATTTATAAATAAGCATCATTTGTACAGGAAAAAAAAAATGACCCGTGCTAAAATATGTGATGAGTGGTTATTTTGGTCATCTAAAAAAATGGCAATGCTTAATAACCAGCAATCTGTACTTCTCAATCCCATCACCTCTTTCACCCAGTCCCCCAATCCCCTTACCCTCTGGCAACCATCAGTCTGCTCTCTGTATATATAAGTCTGTTTTAGTTTTGTTTGTTTTTTCAGTTTGTTCTTTAAATTCCACATATAAATGGAGTCACATGGTATTTGTTTTTGTCTGACTGGCTTATTTCACTTAACATAATGCCTTCTAGGTTCATCCATGCTTTCTTTTATAACTGGTAAAATTTCATTCTTTCTATAGTTGAGTAATATTTCATTGTGTATATGTACCACTGTTTTTTATCATTAAGTATTCATAAGGATTTAAAGCACAATATAGGAAGTATAGTCAATAACATTGTAAATAAGTATGTACGTTGCTAGGTGGAGGCTTGAAATATCAGGGAAACACTTTGTAAAGTATATGATTTTCTAACCATTGTGCTGTACATTTGAAACTAATACAAAATAATGTTAAATGTAAACTGTTATTAAAAAACACAACTTAAAAATACTTTGATGACAATAATGAAAGAAAATTGATCTAACTTTTAAATGGATAAAAGATTTAAACTAATTCACCATAAATGATATATGAGTTGTCAAAAACAAATGGCAATGCTTCCCCTTTCCAGATGCATTCCCACTTACCATCTCTCCTCCCTCCCACTTTGTGGTCATACTCTATGCAGAGGGACATTACCATGGTGGAACAACTGTGCTCAGGCTACAGAATATATCTAGAGTAACAAAGAAGATTGCACACGGAACATAAAGAAATGCTAAAATGAGCAAGGAATTGCTTTGGGGCCAAAAGGGGTCCATACACAGAGTAGCTAGTAGACCCGGGTGGTCCCTGAGACCAGCTGCATACAACAATGGAAATGAAATAATATACATATTTATTTACCCAACAATTTTACTTTGCTATTGTGTGTATCCTGCATACTTAGCCCCACATCCTACAAAACAACTTCTATGTTCCATAAATAAATGGGTTAATTTGGAGTCATATTTTTTTCAGAAACTTAAGCAATGAACAATATCAATTTTTGGAGAGCTTTGTGTCTAAACCTGCTTGGAGGCTGAGCATTGCTGGAGTAGTAAATTATATAGTCTTCTATGGCCCTGAATTACCTGATTTTTCTTAAAACTTATATAAGATATATGCAGGAAGAGAAATAGTTTGTCAATAAGTTTCAAAGGTCAAGATTTTCAGTTATTTATATTTATTAACTCATATAAATTGATAACAACCTATGAAATAAGTATGAACTTTATCTACATTTTCCTAATGAGATATGAATCTCAGAGAATAAAGTGCTAGAAAGTAAATCCATGTTGTGCCCCTTATAAATACTAAACATACAGTTACAATAAGAATAGTTACAACAACAGCTAATATTTATTGAGTTCTCACAGTTCCAAAGAGGCTTTGAATATATTACATGGATTGATTCCTTTAATCCTTACAACAATCTTTTTGAGCTAGGTACTAATACAACTATCTGTACTTTACTGAGTGAAAACACAAACAAACACTGAAATAGAAATGTCAACTGTCATACCTACTGCCACATATCTACAACATAACAAAGCAAGAAGAAAACACAGTCTTTTTTAAATTTAGTTGCCTGGAAAAGGTTTATTTAATATATCTTTAAACTAGAGCAAGGAATTCACTGCATATCCCACCCCCCAGTTTATCCTGGTTATTATAACATTCTCAGATCTCTGTATGAATTTGAAAATCACTTGTTATATATTTTAAGCTTTTAAATTTGATGAAGATTCACCATACTTTAGCAATTTTAAATTCATTTTATTCAAATTTCATTATAATTATATAATCAGATATAAATCAAATATTACCAATGTATTCACTGTGAGTCTTTATGTTAAAGGCAAAAGAAGTAACAAGAGATCTGTATTTCTATGTTGGAATTCATTCATGAAAACATCATTTCAGTGTTGGTAAAAGATAGTTGTGAGAGTTGCCTTATGCCAGTTTAAACTGTACAAGGTTGTCAAAAATTTGACCAGTTTCGAACTACAAAAATGCTATTTTCTTATGTTCACGCAAATACTGTGAGTAGTGTTTATGCAAGCTGTGGAAGATATCCATAGATTTAAATGCAAAACTTGCAACCCTATCCGAAGCTAAGATTAATTATGTATGATTATATCTCACAAAATTCTCTACGAGTTGATTAAACTTCAATATGTGTAGCTACAATGCTTTTAGCCAATGAATCCTCTGAAATTTATTGAATGTGTATTGCTGGGAATACAAAATATATAACTGTCAACACTTTACAATCTATAAAAGGGAACACACACTGCATTCATGAGAACTTCACTAACCATAAAGAGTCAGGTTTAATAAAGGTGTTCAGGGGTAGGATTTATGTAAGAATTTGCACAAAGCCCAATGATGGATTGATCCCACAGATCTCTTAAAGGTGTATTGTATAACTTGGTGAATGTTTCATTTTTAAGGGGAAAAAAGTATTGGACTAAAAAAGCAGAGGCTGTTCAGAAGAGTAACAGGCAGTGGTAGTTGTATTTCACATAACAGTCCGATGCATGGCATATATTTCTTTTAATTAAAGCATGGTAGAAGGCATGAATTTGGTAATTTGTCTCATAATGCTCATAAGATTAGTAGCAATAAACTTTGCTAAATACTAAGTTTGAGAAAATGCTGTGCAGCAGATGGTGACTATGAGCCTCAAGTCTCTCCCAGAGCTGCAAACAGTACCATCTGCTGCTCTCCTGATTTCTTTTTTGTTCATTGGTATCAGATTTAATGGGGGATCACACTTTACATTCTAATTTTACATCCTGGCCACAATGGTGGGAGCTCTTATTTCCCTTAATGTAAATTTGTTCAATTTAATAAGGAATTTTGTTCTTCCTTTAAAAAAAGAAACAACTAGAGACCTCCACTCTTCCATTCATGATGGAGTAAGAGGAACTGGATTTACCATCCTGTTAGAAACAAAATAAATACTACATAAAAATATGAACAACATTTTTTCAGACACCGGGCCACAGGCATAAAAGGATGGATTCATAAATTTTTTTTTAAATTAGGTATCTATGATTTCTTCAGCGTACTTCTTTGACAGAGTTTCAAGGAAAAGACTCAAAGAGGGAAAGCTCAGATGAAACTTAACAGACTTCTTGAGTTCAGGACAGACACCTAAATCTGTGAAAACAAAGCCAGTGGAGATTACAGGCAAAAGTACTAAAGAAGGGAGAGCAGTACAGAGAGTTAACTCTAGGTATCTGCAAAGGGATCACATCAAGATTTTGGCAAAGCATTTGGCAAAGCAAAACAAATATCAGAAACATTTAAGGTAACAGTGCCTAGCTATCACTCCCATTAGACTAGAAATAATGGCTATCTATTCTCAGAAGTTAGAATGGAAAACTATAATTGATATGTATTTGGGTAGATTACACAGAAGTATGTAATTAGAAGGAAGGAAGTACTCCCTAAGGAAGGTAAAATTATTAGAAATGCATTTTCCCTAAAATGAGAGCCCCAAAATGCAGAAAGAAAAACTGACAAAAAAAAAGGAGGAGAAAAGAAAAATCAGTAACTATAATTGGTAGTTGCAATGTCTTGTTCTCAATAATTTGTAGAAAACCTACAGAGAGAATTAGCAGATACATAGAGTACTTAGAAAACATTATTAACCAACTTCAAATAAATAATACTCCACTAAACAGTGCAATAAACCATCCTTTCAAATATACAAAACTAGTAAGAGAAGTACTAGAAACTAAAATTTAGCAATATTTAAAATGGGTTATATGCCACATGTGAAATGTATGATAAAAATCAGTTGTAGGATTAACATTACAAAGGCAATATAACACACATCACTAATAAATTCAAAGCCAAAACAAGGCAAGATTTGTACACTGAAAAATACACTGAGAAGATAAATATCTAAATTAATGGAAAGGCTATTCATGTTCAAGGGTTAGAAGAAACAATATTGTCAGGAAGGCAATTCTTTCCAAAATGATTTACAGACTCAATGCAATCCTTATAAAAATTCACAGAATATTTTTATAGAATTTGATAAGCTGATTCTGAAATGTATATGGAAATGCAACAGACCAAGGAGAGTCAAAACAATTTCGAAATAGAAGAAAGAATTTAGAAGTGTTATACTACCTGATTTCAAAATTCACAATAAAGCCACAGTAAAAAAATACAGTGTGTTACTGATGCAATTATAGATATATAAATCAATGGAACTGAATGAGAGTACAGAATAAAGCTTTGTAATTTAATTTAGTTATAATCAATTAAGTTTCTATAAAAATTCCAAGACAATCTAATGGAAAAAATAATCTTTTTACCAAATACTTCTTGGACAATTGCATATACATAAATAAATACACACAGAGAGAGACCATCGTGCTTTTAGAGATCATACAAAAATTAGAGAAACTCATAATCTGAGAGAAAAATAATTGCAAACCATATATTTGATAATTGACTTACATGCAGAACATATGAAGAACTCTTACAATATAACAATAAGACAAATAAAAAAACAATTTAAAAATGTGGAAAAGATGGAAGAGGGGTCCAAGATGGCAGAGGAGTGAGTGGCAGTTATACTAATATCCTTCCAGGACCAATCTGGAATTACAACTAAATTGTGGAGAAATCACCAGGAAAAAACAACTGAACAATAGCTAAAGAGAAGCGTCATAATATTGGACAGACAGAAGAACCAACTTCAACACAACAGGACTAGTATGTGGTGCAGTGAAGACTCGAGAGAGATAGCTGGGCTCCCCACAGGCAGCAGTGCTGAAGAGATAATTAAGCAATTGGTTGGAATCCCCTAAGAAGTGTGGTGTCTATCTAAACTCTAAGCCAGGATCTACAGCCTAGAGCACCAGAGCCCAAAATTATACAAATAACAACCAGCTACAAAAAATAGCAGGGTTGCTGTTTGTCAGAGAAGGATGCCTAGAAATGCAAATAGCTGTTTAAAGGGCCAATGCATACTTTTTTCATATGCAGCCAGTCACCCTGGGCTCCAGCAAAGGGGGAGGCAGAGTGGACTAAAAACACTTGAGAAGAGACTAGGGTGGAGACCTTGGGGAGAGAACTGAGGGAGTAGCCTCCAGGATCCCAGTGCTGAATCTTCCCCTATAACATAGCAGCCATCTGGCTCAGGCAGAGCAGTCTCTTCCAAGTGGCAGCAGCTTGAAGGAAGCAATAGCCCCAACCACAGGAGGGATTCCACCTTGCCTTCAGGTGCTGAATGCAGAGTGATGAGATTAACAACTGAAGGAGTCAGCCATAGACAATAGATCCCTGGTAGTCTCAAACAGGCTGCCTAAGGTCAAACAGGATCACCCTCAGTGACCCTCAGTCAGCCAGCTAAAGGAAAGGACCCACCAAAGAATGACCCAACAACAATTGAAACTTAATTATAGCCAGAAAGCCAACAAAAATGGCATAAAGATCATCCCAAAAGTATCAAGTTCAAGAGATCAAGAAGACTGCACCACTGAATCATACAGATATCCTACCATAGAAGTTCACACCACAAAGACAGGGAGTCAAAGGGGATCAATTTAATAAGCATAAAAGAGGAAGAAGAGTCTCCCAAAAACTGAGAAGACAAAGAAACAACCCGAAATTGAAAGGAAAGGAGGAATCCACAGAGATAGTGCTACATTAAATAGAGGCAAGTAAACTATCAGATACTGAGTTCAAAACAATGGTTATAAGGAAGCTCAATGAGCTCAGAGAGAATTACCAAAACTACAGGGAAGCTACAAGCAATTTACTGTGAACTACATCAGTATGAAAAAGGACATAAAAACTATCAATGATATCCAAGAGGAAATGAAGAATATGATTTCTGAATTGATGAACACAGTTGAAGGAATCAAAAGCAGGTTGGAAGAAGCAGAGGATCCATTCAGCGAGCTGGAGGACAAGGTAGAAAAAAAAACACCCAGAAAGAGCAAGAAAAGGAAAAGAGACTCAGAATGAATGAAGAAGTATTAAGGGAACTGCAGGACAGCATGAAACAGAATAATGTCCATATCATAAGGATACCAGAAGAAGAACCAGAAGGAAAAGGGATAGAGAACCTATTTGAAAGAGTAATGATGGAAAACTTCCCTAATTTGATGAGAGAAAAAGTCACACAAATCCAGGAAACACAGAGAGTCCCAATCAAGAAGAACCCAAAGAGGCGCACTTCAAGACACATCATAATTAACATTAAAAATTCAAAGACAAAGACAGAATCTTAAAGGCTGCAAGGGCAAAATGGGAAATAACATGAGACAGAGACCCAATAAGGCTATCAGCTGAATATCCAACAGAAACACTATAAGCCAGAAGAGAATGACAAGAAATATTCCAAGCAATGAAAACCAAAGGCCTGTAAGGAAGACTACTCTATCCAGCAAGACTCCTGGTTAAAATGTTGGACTAAAGAAGAAGTTTCCCATAAGGAAGGCTAAAAGAATACACCTTCACCAAACAGCACTGTAAGATATGCTAAAGGGATTGCTTTAAGAAGAGAAAGAAAAAGGGTGAGAGAGAGAGGAACACAGGTACAAAGGGAGTAAAATGGCAATGAATATGTACCTATCAATAATAACCTTAAATGTAAATGGATTAAATGCTCCAATCAAAAGACATAAGATAGCTGAATGGATAAGAAAGCATTACCCATACAGATGCTGCCTACAAGAGACCCACCTCACAGCAGAAGACTACACAGGCTGAAAGTGAGGGTTGGAAGAAAATTTCCAAGCAAATGAACAGAAAAAAAATATCTGGGGTAGCAATTGTTAGACAAAATAGACTTCAAAATAAAGCCATAGGAGGAGACCCAGAAGGACACTTCGTAATACACCAGGGAAGAATCTAACAAAAAGACATAAACATTGTAAACATATATGTACACAACACAGGAGCACCCAAATATATAGAAATTCTTGGAGGACTTCAAGACAGATATAGACAGCAACACACTCATCATAACATAATCATTGTAGAGGATTTAAATACCTCACTGTCAAAAATAGATAGATCTTCCAAAGAAAGATATTGTGGCATTGAATGATGCACTAGATCAAATGAACTTAACTGATTATATATATATATATATATATATATATATATATATATATATATATGATGCAAAATACACACATTCTTTTCAAATCCACATGGAATATTTTCAAAAACAGACCACATGATAGAACACAAAACAAGCCTCAATACATTCAAGAAAATTGAAATCATATCAAACATTTTATTGGACCAGAAGGCCTTGAAACTAGAGACCAACCTCAAAGAAAAAACAAAAACATTCAAATTCATGGAGATTGAATAGCATATTATTAAATAATAAATGGGAGTGGGTAAACAATGATATTAAGAAATAAATCAAAAAGGTTCTGGAAACAAATGAAAATGAACACAAAACAGCCAAAAATCTCTGGGACACAGTGAGGGCAGTCCTGAGAGGGAAGTTCAGAGTGATATAGGCCTACCTAATAAAGACAGAAACATTTCAAATAAACAACCTAACCTTAATCTACAGGAACTGGAGGAACAACAACAAACCAAGTCCAGAGCAAGGAGAAAGAAGGAAATAGTCAAGATCAGAGCAGAATTAAATGGCATAGAGACTAAAAGAACAATTCAAAGGATCAATAAATCCAGGAACTGGTTTTTTGAAAAGATAAACAAAATTAACAAGTCATTAACTAAATTCATTAAAAAAAAAAAGAACCCAAATAAGTATAATCCAAAATGAAAGAGGAGAAATTACAACCCATAACACAGAAACTCAAAGATTTGTAAAAAATTACTACGAAGAACTATATGCCAAGAAATTTGAAAACCTGCATGAAATAGATATATTTCTACAAACATAATCTTCCAAAACTGAATCAAAAGAAGCAGAAAACTTGAACAAACTGATAATAGCTAGGGAAACTGAAACAGAAATCAAAAAACTCCCAACACACAAAAGCCCTGGACCGGACGGTTTCATAGGAGAATTTTACAAAACATTTAAGGAAGAGCTAATCCATATCCTCCACAGACTATTCCAAAAAATCCAAAAGAGGGGAAAACTCTGAAATTTGTTTTATGAGGCCAGCATTATCCTAATCAAAAACCAGATACAGCCCTAGCAGATGTAGCTCAATGGATTGAGCATGGGCCTGCAAACCAAAGGATCTCTGTTCGATTCCCAGTCAGGGCACATGCCTGGGTTGCTGGCCAGTTCCCAGCATGGGATGCACAAGAGGCAGCCATACATTGATATTTCTCTCCCTCTCTTCTTCCCTTCCCCTCTAAAGATAAATAAATAAAATCTTTTAAAAAGATAAAGACAAAACAAAAATATTAGAGGCCAATATCACTGATGAACATAGATGCTAAATCCTCAATAAAATATTGGCAAACCACATTTAACGATACATTACAAAAATCATATACCATGATCAAATCACATTTACCCTGGGGATAAAGGGATGGTAAAATATTTGTAAATCAATAAACATCATACATCGCATAGACAAAAGGAAAGACAGAAATCACAGGATCATATCAATAGATGAGGAAAAAACATTTGACAAAGTACAGCACCCATTTATGATGAAAACACTCAGCAAAGTGGGAGTAGAAGGAGTATCCCTCCACATAATAAAGGCCATATATGAAAAACCTACAGCCAACATCATATTCAACAACCAAAAACTAAATATTTTCCCCTTAAGATCAGGAGCAAGACAAGGGTGTGCACTTTCACCATCTTTATTCAACATAGTATTGGAAGCTCTGACCACAATCAGACAAGAAAATAGAACTAAAGGATATCCAAATTGGAAAGAAGAAAGTAAAACTGTCATTGTTGGCAGATGACATGATAGTGTACCTATCATGCTGCAAATCCTATAGATTCCACTAAAGAACGACTCAATGTAAGAAGTGAATTTGACAAAACAGCAGGATACAAAGTCAATATTCAGAAATTGAAGGCATTTTTGTATCCCAACAATGATATATCAGAAACAGAAATTACACACAAAAAATACCATTTGGTATAGCAATAAGAAAAATAAAGTACCTACGAAAAAATCTAACCAAGGAGATAAAAAACCTATGCTCAGAAAACTGTAGAACACCAACTTACACCATATGCACAAAGAAACTCATGATGGGTATAAGTCTTAAATATAAGTTTTGACACCATAAAGTTCTAGAGGAAAACATAGGCAGGAAAATTTCAGCTATTTCACACAGCAATATTTTCCAGTATGTCCCCTAGAGAAAGGGACATAAAGGAAATAATAAGCATATGGAACTACATCAAATTAAAACTTCTACATGGATAAAGAAAACATCAGCAAAATGAAAAGGGAATCAACCATGTGGAAACATATATATGCCAATGATACCTGGGACAAAGGTTTGATCTCCAAAACAATAGAAAACTCACATGACTCCACAACAGGAAGACAAACCATCCAATTAAAAAATGGGCAAAGGACCTGAACGAACACTTCTCTGAGGATACGCAGATGGCCTGTAGACATATGAAAATATTCTCAGCATCACTAGCCATCAGGGATGCAAATTAAAACCACAGTGAGATACTACTTCACAATAGTCAGACTGGTCATCATAAACAAATCAATAAACAAGTGCTGGTGAGGTTGTGGAGAAAAGGGAACTTTAGGGCACTGTTAGTGGGAATGCAGACTGGTGCAGCCACTATGGAAAACTGTGGAATTTCCTCAAAAATCCAAAGATGGAATTGCCTTTCTACCCAGTGATCCCATTGCTGGAACTATACCCTAAGAATCCTGAAACACCAATTCAAAATAACCTATGCACCCCAATGCTCATAGCAGCATTACTTATAATAGCCAAGTGTTGGATACAGCTTAAGTGCCCATTAATAAATAAGTGGATCAGAAGCTGTGGTACATTTACACAATGGAAAACTATGCAGTAGAAAGAAAGTAGTAATGTCTACCTTTTGCAACAGCATCAATGGAACTGGAAAATATTATCCTAAGTGAAATAAGCCAAGCAGTGAAAGACAAACACCATATAATCTCACCTATATGTGGAACGTGACCAACAAAACAAACAAGTCACAAAAATAGAACCAAATGCATGGAAATAAAGAACAAAGTAAGAGTGACCAGAGGAGAGGAGTGGGATAACTGGGAAAAGAAGGGGAATGGTAAAGGTAAGGAACTATATATAAAGGACCCGTGGACAAAGACAATACAAGGATAATTAAATATGGGAAGTGGGGGGTGGGTAGGGCAGGTAAGAGTAATGGGAGAAAAATGGGAACAACTTCAATTGAACAACAATAAAATTTTGTTTAGGAATTTAGAAAAGATAAATAAAATAAAATGAAAATGTTGGAAAGATTTAATCAGATAATGCACCTGAGAAGGTGAACAAATAATTCTAAGCACCTAAAATGATACTTAATATTATTGGTGATTAGTTTAGTTCAAATTAAAATTCTAACAATATAATTTCATATTTACTATAAAGCTATAATAGAAAAACAGACTATACTAAGAGTTTAGAGAATGTGAAGGGATAAAACTCTCCATGTATTGCTGGTGAGAATATAAAATGATACAAGCACTTTGGAAAAGAGTTTGAAACTTTCTTAAAATTTAAAACATACAGTACTATAAGATGCAAGCATTCTACTACTAGGTATTTACCACCTCCCAAAAATAAACACATTAACATAAAAACTCTCACTTGTAAATGTGTATACTGTGTAAATTTGTACATGGAAGCTTTATTTTAATATCCCAGAAGTTCAGACAACCTTAGTTTCTCTCAATAGATGAATGTCTAAGTAAATTATGATGTATCCATACAACAGAATCCTACTCAGTAATAAAGATAAATTAATTACTGGTACATATAATAGCAGATACATTTAGAAATAATTATGATGAGAGAAAAAAGCTGGTCAACAAAGAGTACGCACTGCATGGCTCCATTTGCATAAAAATGTTTAAAGACTTTATTTATTTATTTTTAGACAGAGGGGAAGGGAGGGAGAAAAGGAGGAAGAGGAACATTAGTGTGTGGTTGCCTGTCACACACCCCAACCAGGACCTGACCGGCAACCCAGGCATGTGCCCTAATTGGGAATTGAACCAGAAACCCTTTGATTCACAGGCTGAAGCTCAATCCACTGAGCCACATCAGCCAAGACGTTTCTATAAATTCATAGAAAATGTAAACCAATTTACATTAACAGAAAACATATCATCTGTTGACAGAGGACTAGAGGAGCTTGGGTGGAGGCACAGGCAAGGGGGATTACAATGGCCACATATGTCAAATTTATCAATTACTACACTTCAAACATGTGCAGTTTATCATGTCAATTATACCTCAATAAAGGTGTTGAAATACAAAGTCCAGCTAGAGTTTCACACTATACATCACATTTTAAAAAGTGAGATATAACATCAATTTTAGTCATAACTTATTTTTGTAGTTGCTGCACCTGCATACTTAAAGGCTTTTCTTCACTCACACACAGACATGCTAATTAAGAATCAATCTTCTTAGATAAAATTGAGAAATGTGTTACTTCAAAGGTTGGTCCAACCTTCCTAGTAAGTACAAAACTTTTTCAGAGCAGTGACTGGAAGTATGATAAAAAAGAAAAACTGGCTTTGTTTTCTTGCCAAATTTTCATATATTTTGGTAAAGTCAAAAGAAGACCTGATATTAAATGTGCACTTTCAGGAATAAAGAGAAAATATGAGAACATATTTATTCAAACTGAGAGCTTTTAAGGAAGCCATGTTCATGTAGTGTGAAATTTCATATGAGATGACAGAAAGATAAAATGTGTTGTGTAGATCATTTTCTGAAGTATTTATAATTAGAGCTCCATACTCTCCCTGCAGTTCTATTAATAATTACTACCCTCACTTTTTCCTTATACATAAAATGAGGATTTATATCAGACAATGGTTTAAAATATTGTCTATTGTTTCTAGAAATCATAGAATAAAAATAATGAATAAAATGTTTCTAGAAGGCATCTAGGATATGAATGCTGCATTTTTATTCCTCTTATCAATAAAACTTTTAGATGAGCAAGGTTTTATTTTTCAAATTTTATAAAAGTGTTTTTCTAGAGTTTGTTTTAGTAATGAATTTCATATTTTATATTATTTGTAGGATGAATAAAAATTGAGGTATATAAATTATCAACAAACTACTTTTCTATAACAAATAAACAAAAAAATAACAATGTGAGATACAAAAATACTTTAATATTTTAATTGTCAAGAAAATAAAAAAAGACTAAAAGGATATAATAGTCTGTGGCTGCTTTTGCACTATAATGACAGACTTGAATATTTGCAACAATGATAATACGGCCTGGACAAAATTAGTTGTTTTTTTAAGAGTTTATTTATTTATATTTAGAGAGAGGAGAAGGGCAGGAAAGAGAGGGGGAGAAACATCCATGTGGTTGCCTCTCACATGCCCCCTCCTGGGGACCTGGCCTGAAACCCAGGCATGTGCCCTGACTGGGAATCTAACCACGATCCTTTGGTTCATAGGCCAGTACTCAACACACTGAGCTACACCAGCCCAGGCTAGTTGTTTTATAAAAAATAATAAAATGACCCTTAGAAGAAATAGTTTATCATTTTAGTTACCTTTGATATGAAATTGTATAGACTATAGTGATCTGATATTGTCTATAAATATTTTCATTAGTATCTTAGGGAAAGACTTTAATGGAGGTATATTATTTATATTTGTTTTAACCCAATTTTCTAAGGATACCTACAATATATTAAATAAAAATTTCTGTGTTGACAAAATACCATGGCAAGGTTATCCTAAGCAGAAAGTCTTTTCATAGAGTTCTAGTCTCAACACAATCTTAACTGGAAGCAAATAAACTTCAGTGAGTATACAGGGTGATGAAACCCTGCTACCTCTCTCATTTGAAGTATTGTGAGAGTAAAGCAGACCAGTTTGACAGCTGGGGTAGTTGAAGCCCATCTAGTCTTCTTAAGGACCTGGACAATCTACTTTGATTCCTTTCGGGTTTGAACTATCTAGACTGTCACAAAATACCAATACAATCTTTGATTTTGTTGAGATGTTAAAAACTGCAATGTCTTCCCAAGACTTTATTTTTAAGCACTTTGATTTTTTGGGATTATTTTTAAACACTATCAGGCAATATGTTTCTGAGATATTACCATTTTGAACTTTCACAGTATGCCGTTATTCTAACAGAGTGTAAAAATTTTTCACCACAACAAGAGTAAACATGTTTAATTGATGCAAAATATCAAGTAGCATTCAGTAACATTCTTCCAAAAATTATTTCCACAGTAGATATTTATCCAGGATATTTTGAAAGTAAAGAACATAGAGACACACATGCAGCTCACTCCTTGCCAGCAACTGAAATAGATAAGATCATGATATTTAAAGATAGCTATGATACTTAAAGATAACTATGATATTTTTGGGGGAGGGCACTTTATTTTCTGCATAACTGAACATGGATAACTTTCAATATATGCTTAAACAAAGACTTTCCTCCACTTTTGATAATTTTTTTTGTTCAGCTACCTTTTATAAAGGAGATTACTCCTTCCCTGGCTGGTGTGACTCAGTGGGTTGAGTGCCTGCAAACCAGTGGGTCTCCAGGTTGATTCCTGGTCATGGGCCAGGTTCCCAGTAGGGGGCATGTAAGAGGCAAACACACATTGATGTTTCTCTCCCTCTCTTCCTCCCTCCCTTCCCCTCTATCTAAAATAAATAAATAAAGTCTTTTTAAAAAAGATACTTCAATAGTATGCTTACTATTCACCAGCACTGTTCTAAGAATTTTATGCATATAAACTCATTTAAGCTTTGCAACTCTTAAAAGGTATTATTACTATCCTCATTAATTGATGCGGATCCTGAGGCATAGAGAAATCCTATAGTTTACCCATAACTTATTCTTTTATATAAGATAGTTGAACAAAAAAGTATAGAAAGTATAAGGTATTTGTTTAAACACATTAAAAACCTTTCTCCCACCCTGGCCAGGTTGCTCAGTTTGTTGGAACATCATCCCGTACACCAAAAATGCTGCGGGTTTAATTCCCTGTCAGGGCACATACCCAGGTTATGGATTTGATCCCAGGTCAGATGCCTATGGTGGGCAGTTCATCAATGGTCTCTCTCACATTGACATTTCTCTCTCTCACTCTCCCTCCCTCTCTCCTTCCCTCCTTAGTTTGCTCCCTCCCTCTCTCTCTAAAATCAATGGACATATCCTCGAGTGAGGATTTTAAAAAGTCTGAAAAAGCTATTTAAAGTGATGACAACAAAAATGAAAAATGATTGAGAAACAATAAACTAAGAGTTTTTTCCCTGTATATTGACCTCAACCTCAGTCATGATACAAACTTACACTTTTATTTTCTTACAAACAGCCCCTAAGAATTGATCACTCCATAATTTGGAGTCAGCTTTCTATCTGCTTTTTTCAAGTTCAAAAGCAGTATGTAAGATGTTTTCTGTATTTTAAAAAAACTGCAAAAATATTTATGTTTCCTGTCATTAATAAGCATTTTTAAAATAGAAATTTTTCTACTCTCATTTGATCAAAAATAACTTTCCTTTTAAATACTGAAACTTATCACTAGCTCATTCTTCCATGGGAACAGCTGCACATTGCATGTTTGAACATATTTGCTTAAGAAATACAAAATTATTAACATTCTAATCCTCTAACCTTTTAAGGCGAGCCAACTGTGATTATTCATAGCAATACCATAGCTTTTGGTTTCAGCTCTGCGGAAAATTCTTCTTTTGAAATTTCAGAGAACATTATCTGAACAATTTGATTTTTTGAGTAGGAGCTATATCATAAGCAAAGTAACTTATGCTCTTGGTCCTGAGAACCAAAGACAATATTTTTAAACATCATTCTAGTTTGTTAATAGTAATAATTCTTTGTTAAATTTTTATTTATTTTAGATAGATAATTATATCTTTATTGAATTTTCCCCATTACTATTTATTACCCTTCTACCCCTTCCCCCCAGCAAATACCACACTGTTGTCCATGACCATGAGTCCTTTTTATTTTTTGCTTGATACCTCCACCTCCTATCCTCCCATCTTTGTAGCTGTCTTCTGCTCTGTATCATCCTGCTAGTCTGTCTCTTTTTGTTTGTTAGTTCATTTTGTTCACTAGATTCCATATATGAGTTAAATCATATAGTATTTGTCTTTCTCTCTCTTTTTAAAGATTTTATTTATTTTTTAGAGAGAGGGGAAAGGAAGGAGAAAGAGAGGGAGAGAAACATCAATGTGTGGTTGCCTCTCATGTGCCCTTAATTGGGGACCTGGCCTGCAACCCAGGCATGTGCCGTGATAGACATTGAATGGAAACCCTTTGTTTCACAGCCTTGTGCTCAATCTACTGAGCTACACCAGCCAGGGCATATTTGTCTTTCTTTTACTGGCTTATTTCTCTTAGCATAATGTTCTCCAGGTCTATCCATGCTGTCAGAAAGGGTAAATTTTTCTTTTTTTATGGCTGAGTGGTATTCCATTGTGTAACTCTTCCATGGTTGATTTATATACTCATCCACTGAGGGACACTAGGGAGCTTCCATATCTTGGCAACTGTAAATAATGCTTAAATGAACATAGGGGTGCTCATATTCTTTTGAATTAGTGTTTTGGGTTTCTTCAGATATATTTCCAGAAGTAGGATCACTAAGTCAGCATTTTTAACTTTTTGAGGTATATCCATACTGCTTGCCACAATAGCTATATTTTATCTGCTATAAATCCTTAGGCAAGAAAAACAAAAGAAAACATAAAGAAATGAGAGTACATCAAACCAAAAAACTTTGCACAGCAAAGGAAATCATCAAAAAAATAAAGAGACAACCCACAGAATGGGAGAACGTATTTGTTGATACATTTGACAAGGAGTTAATATTCAAAATTTATAAAGAACTTATAAAACTCAATACCAGAAAACAATCTAATTAAAAAATGGGTAAAGGACCTGAAAAGACACTGCTCCAAAGAGGACATACAGATGGCCAATAGACATATGAAAAGATGCTCAATGTCACTAATCATCTGAGAAATGCAAATTAAAATTACTATGAGTTATTACTTTATGCTGTTCATTAACAAATCAATAACAAGTGCTGGCAAGGATGTGGAGAAAGAGGAACTCTTTTGCTCTGTTGGTAGGAATGCAGATTGATATAGCAACTGTGGAAAGCATTTATTTTATTTTAAAAATCTTACAGAACTTCCTATGTTCTATAGTATTAGCTACTGTTTTAAACACTTTAGGACATCAGTTAATCTAGTGTCGTGAAGTAGGCAGTAATTACTCTTGCTATTTTGTAGTTTAAGAAACTGAGCCAAAGAATGGTTATGCAAATTTCCAAAGGCCACACACATCTGATAAGTGCCAATGCCAAGATTCAAACAGAGGCTGTCTGTCTCCAAAGCCTGTGCTCATTATCATTAAACTCTAATATTCCAAACACTGAATTAATTATTTTACTTATACTTTCTTGTTTATCTTTGCAGTAACACAAAGAGGTAACATGGCTATCATCTCAACTTTGACAGGTGGAATCCATGAACAAGGGAGCGTTTAAGCACCTAGCCCAAAACCCCAATAGTATTAAGAGATGAGCATCACATTTGAACTCAAACCCTTTCTGACCCTAGAGCCCCTATGCTGCATTGCTACTGGACTTGACCCCAGTTGCTTCCCAATATTTCAAGGCAATTACTACCCTGGCTTATTTCTATCACCCTACAGTTGGCCGAAATCAATCTGTAGTCACTGTCTAAAGTTTTCTCTTTTTTTTTTAATTTAAATTTTCTTTTTCTTTTTTAACTATATTCTATTGATCATGCTATTACAGTTGTCCCATTTTTCTCCCCTTTATTACCCTTCGCCCTGCACCACCCCTCCTACCAGCATACCATCCCCCTCCTTAGTTCAGGTTCATGAGTTATACATATAAGTTCTTTGGCTTCTCCATTTCCTATACTATTCTTAACCTTCCCCTGTCTATGTTGTACCTAACATTTATGCTTTTTATTTCTGGTACCTTTCCTCCCCCAACCCACTCCTCACTGGAAACCCTCCATGTAATCTCCATTTCTGTGATTCTGTTCCTGTTCTAGTTGTTTGCTTAGTTTATTTTGTTTTGTTTTGTTTTTTAGTTCAGTTGGTGATAGTTGTGAGTTTGTTGTCATTTTACTGTTCATAGTTTTGATCTTCTTCAATTTCTTAGATAAGTCCCTTTAATATTTCATATAATAAGGGCTTGGTGATGATGAACTCCTTTAACTTGACCTTATCTGGGAATCACTTTATCTGTCCTTCCATTCTAAATGAAAGCTTTGCTGGATAGAGTGATCTTGGATGTAGGTCTTTGCCTTTCATGACTTGGAATACTTCTTTCCAGCCCCTTCTTGCTTGTAAGCTTTTTTTTTTTTTTTTTGAGAAATTAGCTGATGGTCATATAGAACTCCTTTGTAGGTAGCTGTCTTTCTCACATGTAATATCATTTTGCACCCAAGGCAATAAGGTCTATCAAACTGATTGCGGCTCTAGCCACAGAGTTCCTTTTTTTCTTGCAGGTACTGAAGATATCTGGGATACAGTCTTTTTAAAGTTTAGATCTATTTCTAAAATAACCTTATAATTTTAACTTTGTAGATTCCAATCAAGTTCTTGACCACTCAGATTTACCCAAAATTCTGGGTATAATGAGACTTAAACTTGAATGTTTAGCATGTTATGACTTCAGATATGAAGAAGGCCACCACCTATAAATAAGTGTGCTACCTGGTTACCAAAAACATGAATTATCCCAGTCCAAAGTGATAAATATTCATACACAAATACTCATCAATTATGCCATACCATGCTGTATGTTGTATTAAATAGCTCACTTAAAATATCACATCACATTATGGTCATGTTGGCAAGATAGACAATTTATTACCAGTTTATAAATGACAAAATGATGTCTAGAGACTCCAATGATGTCTAATCTTGGTACAGTTAAGAGTTAAGATGTGTTATCAATTAGATGGATTCTAAGAAATACATCTTTGGTGAAAGGGTCAAGGCCAGGATGCTGCTTTCCATTGAGAAGGCTATTGTTTTTCTGTTATCCAGTAGGCAAGGATAATGTCTATGTCTATAATACAACAACTGGGAAAAACATTTAAAAACTGAAAAGTTAGTTGGTATTTCATTCTGTCAACAGATTAATTAGGTTGCAAGTACTCACATAGTCCACCTGTCCATCACACCAGTTTCTGACTCACCCTTGCCAGTCAGTACTATTTCGCCAGGGTTGTGGTCTCTGGAGTAGCTATATTTCTCCACATAGGTGCATGGGGACTCACAAAAGCTTTACTTCTCCTTTACCAAGCTTCAAGTATCATGAAACATTTGCTCTTATTTGACTCACCTAGGCTCATAATTATAGAATTACAATGTGCTATGCAGATATTTCTATTCACTTTCCAACATGGGGGAAAGGAATGGTCAGAGAGAAAAAAGTTGCTGTAGAGAAATAAAGCTATGAGATATTTTACAGAATCAAGAGTATTTGTGTTTACTTATATCAAGAAATTAATTATAAAGTTTTCTCTCTAATTCATTTCTGCTCTTTTTATTTTCATGGAGTGTTAAAATGGAGTATCTATACATTCAAGTCAGTAAATGCCTTCTTTTGGTAAGATTACTGAGGCCCAACTGGGGCCCAAAATAGTAACAAGGGGTTAACTTGTCAGGACTGGATCCAATCTCACCTTTCAGGCAGGAACAGAAAATGATTTTTAATATTATGTTGCCAGCTATGATCATTTGGAACTAATTTTTGGAGTACTTGATGCAACACCCTAGATCTTCAAGAAATAATGGTATAAATGAATACTAATCTATTTTATAGCTATGTATAAGGAAATATATAATCCTCATTCTAAAAAGTACCAGCTGTACCATGAAGGAGAATTTTCAAGTAGATCCCTGAAAGTTCCACATATCTCCATTTAGCTCACTTGAGTAATACAGATAGCGACAGTGGGCCACACACATTGAATATGCTCCTGAGTGGACCATCCCATTCTTCTAGCAATAATTATCTAATTTAATGTACTTAAGGGTTACTTAAGATATTTATAAAATGTAAATATCTTAGCCATACCCTAAAAATGTATGATTCAGTAGTAGGAAATTACTGTGTCAGTGACAAGACAGCAATAAAAATGTAATGTATTTCTAGGGAATATAAGAACAGTTGAACGGACTACAAATTTGATTCATAGAAATCATGCCAAATACATTTCTTTCTATACAGGATAAATGCTTCATAGTTAAAAAAAAAAACAACTATTTATACATATACTTATTTAACTAAAATAATGTATTTTTTAAAACTTTAATCTTATTGCTTCAATTAATAGTTAAATAAACACAATAATCTAATATACAATCCAAAACTGAAAAAATATTTATTCCTTCGATCTATTCATATTCTATTCTCCTGTGCTATCTTCTTATATTTTATATTTCATGTATTGTATTTTGTACTTTCTTTTTTTCTGTCCTTGTTTTTGCTTTAGCTTTAGCACTCATATATGTAAGCATAAATAATACATTATGAATTTTTTCTTGTTTGAGAGCTTTACAAAAATATTATCAAATATATATATAGTTTTCTGGCATTTCCATTTTCCTGAAATATTATGTTTCAAAGGTTTGTTTTGTTGCATGTAGCTGTGGTTCAGTCATTTTCACTCTTGTGTTATCATCCATTGTAACACAGAACAATTTCTGTAACCATTCTCTTGTGGATGGTTACTAAAGTGTTTCTAGTTTTTTTAAATTTAAACTGCTACTATAAATATTTTATATTCATGATTTTGTGTGCATATAGAATTGCTAGGTTAATAGATAAGTAAATATTTAATATTATAAGAGAATAGTAACTTTTTTCCCAAAGAAAGTGTACAATTTACTTCTAATCAGTAAATTCTTTTAATATTTGGTATTTTCAAACTTGATAATCATGGCCAGTTTGGTATGTTTAAAATTATTTCTTATTTACTTCACACACATTTTTTAGAAAACAGTTTTATGTACACAGTTCTAGGTTGATATTTATTTTTTAGAATACCATTGTAATGGTATTATGGTTGATGCTAAAAACATATACTAATTGTTGTTTCTTTATGAATGACCTGGATTTTCTCTATGTCTACTCTAAGTCTCTTTTACTTTGTGTTCTGAAAGCTTCAATACAATAAATTTGGGTCTGACTTTTTTTTTATTTGTCCTTATAAAGATGTTCATAAATTTTTCATTTGTATTATCATTTCTGTCAATATTAGGAAATTCATATCTGTTTTTCCTTGTATCATTTTCTAATTTTCTCCTTCCATAAGGTTAATTAATTAACCTTATACATATTAAACATTTCCATTCTGTCCTCGATATTTCCTAATTGTTTCCTTATTTTCATCTTCTTATCTAAAAGATACTTAAATCTGAGTGATTTCTTTAGATATATCTTCTAATTTTTCACTTTTAGTTGTTTATTATCTGCAGGTTAATGCATCCATTGAAATTTTTTCAAGGACTTTACCTCTGGAAAGGTATTATTTATTTATTATTTTATACTTTTGTTTTTAAATCTTTATATTCAATTATGATGCTTTTTTGTTGCAATCTCTAATTGTATCTTTTTCTTTAAATATTTCTTATTTACTTGTTCTATATTATATTTTTGATAATCCCAATATCTATAGTCCCTTAAAGTCAAAATTGGTTATTTTCTTTTAATGCTTCTTCTCACACAGGGTATTTGAGTTTTTTGTTTGTTGGACTTTGGTTGTGAACACATTGCTTGACCCTAATCTTCATGAATATGATTGGGATTAAATTAAGGAAGCCTTATTCTGGAGAAGAATTGATTTTGCTTCTACCAAATCCAGTGGTCAGAACTGAACTGAAAGCCCTTCAGGTCCCTTTAAAATTCATGGATCATGTGGGTCCCAGAGTCAGATTTTCTATTTCACAGCTGATCCAAGACACTATCTTAAAGCACTCTGCTACTAACCTCCTCCAAGAAAAATCTAGTCTATTGCCAACCATTTCTGCTACCAGAGAAATTTTCTTGGAAGGAAAAGGAAAAGGGAATAGTTTTAGAGATCCTTCCTACCACTTAAGGAGATAGCAATGCTCTACTGTAAATGTTCTATCCATGATACTAACTAGGGTAGGGGTTGTCCAAAGAGCACCTATTTAACCATGAGGCTGGAAGAAAAGTTTAAAATAATACCATTCAATGCAAGAAAATGCTTCAAATTTCAGTGCTTTAAATTTTATAATTAAGGTACAGAGTTTGACTTATTAACCCTACTACAAAAACCTAAAAGTCTTCTAAATTGACATTTGCAGAAGACTTACAGAAATTCACATTTATATTGTAGTGTATAGAAATAAACAATTACTTAATTATTCTCCCTTTTACATACCATTGGATGTAGAGGGAATTTGTTAAATGAAAATAAACATTTGAGAATGAATGAGAATAAGCAAAAGTGAATTAAATGGGATGTCACAAAGGCTAATGAGATCAGAAAAACTGCAGATAAACTGTTGAATTTGCATGACAGTTTCTTCATGATGACATATACTTACTGTAAATTCAATATTGAAGGGAAACAAAATGAATTGCCAATCAATTATATTAGATTGAATCATCTCAGAGAGGATTCCGAAAGGGGAGAGTTAAAATTGAACTAATGAGCTAGTAACCATTTTTTCATCTTTACATATTTACCTTCGATAGTTCTTGAATTTTCCTCCCCATTGTTTTTACGACTAAGTGGTTGGGGATATTTAGTGTCAGTCAGTATTCACTAGCAGAAGCAGAACCATTCTGAGTTATCAGATAAGGGACTTATTAATGAAATTGAGCTTTACACACAAGTACAGAAAAGCTGCGAAACTAAGAGGAGGAGCCACAACCTTGACCCTGAGAACCAAGTAAGCCCACAAAAGGGAAAGAGGTGCAGAAACCTACGGGAGAAGTCTGTAGGTCTGCAGTGAAGGGTTATGTAATGGGCCTGGGCCTTTTCCTGGTCATCAGGGCCAGTTTCCAAGGGAAAAGCTGGAAGCAGAGGATGAAGGCAAATGCAAACTGGAATCTGCCAGCACCTCTGTGTCCCTCTGTCACCACAGCCAAAAACTATTTCCTACACAGAGCAATGGCTGTTGCTTTACTGCTGCCTCCAAAATCTCACAAATGCACCTTGTTTATTCAACCCTACCCACGAACAATTCACAGAAAGGGGTTCTGTGACACATAGTTCCAGTTTAAAAAGTGATTTGAAAAATCCCATCACAGTCACTTTCATTTGAAATTGGTAGCTCTTGACATTTCTCACTTTTTGAAGAACAGCAATGAAATTACAGCATATAAAAGTTCATTGAAAGATTTCCTTATTAAAGATTAAGATTTTTCTTATTAATGATATATTTTTACACATACATTTATATATCAATATGCATATCTGAATACATATTAAAGATGATAGAAAGATCTGACATAGATGGTGACTTTATACAATGTGTGGGCCTGAGTACAACAGAATCTTAGGTTATTTAATATTGATATGATTTTTCTATTTGCCAGTTGATGTTCCCTGTGTAGCAATGACAGAAAACTTTCTTGATAGTGTTATAAAATATTATTACACAATATCTGTTCCTTCTCAGAAGACAAGTAAGATGTTCCATTAAATGTAAAACAAATAGAAATTTGGTAGAAAGTTTCAATTTAATGTTCCACTAAAAGGCACCAAGGAATTTTACAGATGAAATATATAATGTAAACATGCATTCAATCATGTTTTTCTGAACTTTGTTCTTCTCATTCCAATATGAAAAATTATTTAACTTGTATTATCTCTGCCCCTTAGAAATATGTGAAGAGTTGGTGGCAATATAAATCTGATAGTATTGGAAACATTAACTTAACTTAGTATTTAAGCAAATTAAGAGAAACGAAGAAACTTGTATTTTAAGTAAGATAAATAAATTTGTATCTAAATAAGTCATGATCTGTTCTTCTACATTATGACATATTAATCAAAATGTAATGTTTAGAGGAACTTAAAATCATGAATCATCAATAGACCTGCCACTCTCCTCTTGTTATTTGCCCAATACATGTTTTAATAATTTTGCACCTCATATAAAACACAACCTCTTTATCCTGAGCTTCATGTATTTTGTAATCTGGGTTAGCTATATTTTCAGGATTATCTTCACACAGTATAGATAGGTATACTGTCTCCAGTATCCTGAAATATTTGGTTCTCTGAATAACTCATCTATTTCCCTATCTGCCAGCATTCTTACCAGTCATACTTTAATAATAAATTCTGTGATTGAGAATATGGTCTAGTGGTTTAAACAAAGGAATCAGTATTAGCTAGAGAGAAGACTCAGGCCATTATCTATGACCTTGACCAGCTTTGTAAATTCTCTCACTCCTTTGTTTTACTTACAAAGTAAGAATACAAACGGTGACTCTATTATTTAACAATTGTATGGGCTAATCAATAACCACCTATAAAATGTTTAGCATAGTCTTGCATATGGAAAACAATGATGAACACTACTACTGTTTGTATCATTCTTATCATCACTATTATTTTATTATTACTTAGTTTCCTCTCATAGAGAGTTAACTGTTCTTTACTGTGATGCCATAACCTTTATTTTTCATTTACTTTTTTAATTCAACATATTTATTGAGAGCCTTCTGTGTGTCATATGACACTTGCTGCACAGAAGATTCACTAATGAATAAACCGGAGAAAGTTCTGCCCTTATCAAACTCACCTTCTTGCAGTGAAGACATCTAACAAATGACAACTTAGTATATATTTTTATTAACTATTTCCATTTCCTGGAGTAATTTTTTTCTCACATTTTCACTGATATCACTGGAGAATGTGCAGTTCTTACAAGATAAGGAAAATTTTATATATCTTTTTTTTCTCAGTGCTTTTCATGATACTTAGCACACCGTGAGCATTCATTTAGTGCTTACTGCAAAACAGGAGTAATGAATGAATGATAGTTATAGAATCATAGAAGTTTCCCCAAATGTTTAATATATAATTCTTGTCATCTCCAAATATATATTGGGTAGTTTCTCAGCTGTGTGTAAAACATATTTATTTTCTGATAAGTTTACATGTTTAGGATGATGGAAGGATCTCAAATGCAAAACCCTTCAGTGTAAATTTTCAAATAAAAACACTAGTAATATTAAAATGAGTATTTCTAAATCTGCACTTCCACATATAATTCTGAGACTTATATGAGAGCACATAATTTCAGAAAAATTTAAACCTATATGAAATAAAAATGAGTATTTATGACAAAGTTTATGCAGGTCAGGAAAGTTCAGAGTTGAAATATACAGAGATTAATCAGTACATGGCAGTCATCAATTCTCATAAGTATTACCTTTTATGCATTTGTTTTTTCTTCGTTTTATTATTTTGAAAAAATATTGTTCACAAATTAATGCCTTAATTCTTACTTTGTTAGAGGAGATCACAAATATATATGCTTACATTAAAGGAATATTTATTGTCCTGTGCTAGAAGAAAAGACACAAGTTTAGTCAAGATTCTGTTGTGTGCAAACAAGTAGTTGTCCTACATGAAGTTACGATGTCACGATGTTTTCTAAACATGTACAGCTTCTGTTTATTTAGCCCTCTTGCCAATATTCAATTTGCAATTTGCATCAGTTGTGTTTTTCTTTTCTACTTATTTCAAGCGCATCTATGGAAGTTGATCCTTCACCATTTGCAATGGGAGTGTGAATCTTGATAAACTGGTGTTTATAACCCTACTTTAGCTTGAAAGACTATGTATGCTGGATGTGCTTCCCCCACCTTTCTGTGTCTCTCCAGGATGACCTGTGTACATAGAGGATTCCCTCATATTCAGATTCCTCGTTCAGTTCAGCAAGTGAGGACCAGCAGAAAGTGTTTTAAAGGAGGGAAGACAGTGAAGTTTTGGTATATATATATACGTGTGTGTGTGCGTGCGTGTGTGTGTGTGTGTGTATTTCCTCTTGGTAAAGGCTGGATTCATGGGTATGAGACTTGTGGAGCTGCACAGAATCCCAACACTCAGAAGGGTTCCATGCTTGATTTAATGCTTTGCAGTCAATGTCTTGAAATTATTAATAATCATTTGTTCAAGGGATCCCTCATTTTCACTTTGCACTGAGCTCTGCAGAGTATGTGGCCTGTCTTGCTCCCAGCTCCTTTCCTGCAGGATTACCCTTGGAGACTGTATGGTCACTAATGTTTCTTGCTTTTCCTTCTTAAAACTTTGAAAACTGTATGTTTATTAAGTGTTGTGGTGCTTTCACTAGCTATTTCTAATTTGTGCACAAAACCTATTTATAGCTAAGACCTTTAATGATGCCAATGGTAGGAATAGTTTAGCTCTGGTGGACATAATAAAAAGTAACTGCAAAAGACAAACAAGACTGGAGAGTATGATATTCAACCAAATGTTCCTTAGGAATTCTAAAGCATGCTCACAAAATAGAAATCTTTACAAGAGATGACAAACATGTTCTGTAACATAGAAACTCTTCTCTCCACATTGCTAATTATCTGAACATACAGGGCACTCTGAAAGAGGCATGGGAAACATTTTGTTTTCCTTTATTCTTCAATACTAAAAAGATTAATGAATATTTTCCTTCCAATTAAGAAAATCATACATAGGAGAGCAAATTAATAGCATCCACTTCATTAAGGAACAGCTTCTGTCCTTTGTGCAATCAAAATACTAGCAAATGATGTCTGATGAAACCATAGGGAATGGGACATATGCAAAAATTACAAAAATCAATAGAAGAAGCACCATAAGATTTAAAAAAATGTACGGAGCTCCAATGTAGTTTGAAAGCACATCAAATCATAGACATTTTAATGCCTCCACTAGTCTGAGGAGTAACTTGGATTTTTGAGCACTATGCATAAAGTTAACAATGAGAAAATTATAAGTCTAAAAATGATAGTTGTAGGGTGATGAATTTCCATTTTTACTCTTGAGACTCCATCTCAGAAAAGAAAATTTGTTAAGCATTTGAAGAGAGCATTATTGTTGCAGCATATCACGTTTGCTTAACCTACAAAAATTCCAGTACATGAGTTCTACCATCTCATTTATGTATGATAAAAATATTGTGTAAAATAATATGTGGTATATTAAATACTATTTAATATATATTTTAAAATAGATTGAGGATGTACTGTGTGCCAACATTTTTCTGCATGTTTTATAACACTTATTTATCTTTTTAAAAAAGATTTTATTTATTTATTTAAGACAGAGGGGGAGGGTGGGAACAAGAGAGGGAGAGAAACATTGAAGTGTGGTTGCCTCTCACATGCACCCTGCTGGGGACCTGACCTGGTCTGCAAGCCAGGCTTATGCCCTGACTGGGAATCGAATCTGTGACCCTTTGGTTCACAGGCCAGTACTCAATCCATTGAGCCACACCAGCCAGGCCAACTTATTTGTCTGCATTGTATTCTTAAGAGATTATTATTTTTCCCACTATACATATGAAAAACGAGGAATTGAGTGTTTAGCTGCATTCTCAAGGTTACATAGCATTACCACATATCTTATATGCTTAAAAAACATTACTTTTACAATGTTACCTATATAGGACAGATGAGTATTTTATGTTCTGCATAATAGATTTGCAAGTGTAATTATGATTCTAGGTTCCTTTTTTTTCACTTTTGCAAACTTAGACTGTGACTCCAGACAAGATGCAAAATCCAAATAATATATACAAGTAAGTAATTTATTGGTTTTATCTTTGAAAAAAATCTTTGCTTCTCATCTTAGAAATAATTTTAACATGAAATAAGCTTCAATTGACAGGAACACAGAGCAGAGGACTGAGCCTTAACGTGCAAGTATAGCAGAAAAGAAAGATCGAGGCAACACAAATGTTGCCAGAGAACACAGGCAGTCAGAGAGAACAGAGTAAGATCCAGGGGTAAGCCTGTCAATCACTATGGTCAGGTTGAAAAGGGAAATCTGGAGAATACATGCTATGTCCCCCAAACATTTACAAATTGTATTCATTGGAAAATGATGACATGCATAGTCCTTAGTGCTACATGTAAGAATTATGTGTGGGAAGACTTTACACTGTTTTAGAAGGCAAATGGAAACAAATGTCAAAGGGTTATGAATCACTGAGTTTAAAAAAGACACCAGCAGCTGAATGTGACTCCATAATAGGTCAAATTAAGATAATTATAAATGCCCCCAATGGAATAAGTTACGTGAGCCTTGGCCATGGAGAACTATTTTTCCCCTCCACCCTCTGGCTTCTCTTCTGAATCCACTGACACTTGAGTTCCCACTCATTACCCTATGAAAACTCTTCTGTGGGGATTATTAATAGCAATTATATTGAATAATTTATGAATATTTTCTTACATTCAAATTAATAAAGTCCTTATATTCAAATTAATAAAGCAGTGACATGATCATCCAATCTCTACCTTCAATTAACTACTTCTTAGCTTTTTCCCCCTCACTTCTGCTCCATTTTATTGGTCAAAAGAGAATCCACAGAGTCAACTCAGATTTAAAAGGAGAGGATTACACAAGAACCCAATTAACAGGAGCCAACAGATATTTTCCATAAACAGAACAGGAGGCATATAATATATCCCATAGCAATTCTGAAATCTAGATGGGCATATCACCAATTGCTTGAATGGAGTCCAGTTCTGCCTTTAAAAGTACTTTTACAAGACTCTTTTCTTGGCCTGCCTGCCATTCTGTCTGTGAACTCCGGAGTTATGCTTCCTTTCCCATAAGAAACCATTCATACTTTCAGCTCTACAGATTTCTGATTCTACTTCTTGTTGATAGAAGGTCCTGAGACCTCTTTTAATTTTACTTCTTAGCCTTCAGGGCAACTTTCAGTGGTTTTCTTTTATTTTTTATTCAAATGCTCCAAAATGAGTTTCATTCCAGATTCCATTGTTATTCATTCATTCATTTATTTTATTTATTCATTCATTCTAAGCACTGGCCTCTGTTAATTGAATGGGTGTATAAAGGACTGGACAATGCCACAAGCAATAGCTTGGAATGAAGAAAGAACACAATGTATTTTTTAAGTAAATGTGAGCCGTTCAATTTGTATAGAAGGGATGTTCTAAGTGTGTTTTGGCACACTGTTGTAGGTTCAATTTTGTTTCATTGAAAAGTAGGATAAAGCTTACTGGGAATAAGAGTTGTCAGTATGTATGACATTAATCATTGATGAGAAAAAAAGATGGCATATCTAACAAGGACAAACTTTGACTATGGATGTTTGAGTAGCTCAATGGTGCATCTCATTTGTATCATTGTAGTGAAAGTTTGTATAGAGTGTTTGAGTATTATACTACATTAGAAATGGAGTTATAATTATTGCTGCCACTTAAATGTTTTGAATATATTTTACATTTTTCAATGTGCTATCAAGTGTCCTTGATTTCAAAGATGTGCCACATATCCAAAAAAGTAACAAGACTCTGGATTACAGTATATTCAAATGTGACTGAAAGTGATTGGAATTTAACCCTCAATGTTGGACTACAGCCAAGGACTAAAGAGCCTTTCTGACTATACTAAGGAGTTCGGAGTCCACCCTGCCCACATGGAGTAGGCCCAGAAAATCTTTAGCAAAGAAGATAGTGGAAACAATTTACATTATGGAAAAAACTCTAGTAGATACATGAAGAATAAAACACTAATTTAGAAGAATTGAAATATTACATCTGTTACAGTTTCTATACAAAACTGATACAACAGAGTTCAAACTCTTCATTTAGCTCGAGAAATAAATAAATAAATAGATAGATAGATAGATAGATAGATAGATAGCGCACTAACATGACAGTTGGTTTGTATGAATACACTATTTTAGAACAAACACACACAACAACTCACCTGGAAAAGCACAGCTGGCTAGCTTTCTGCACCTCTCTATGGACTTGTTTTACTCATCAAGGTAGCTAATGGTCCCACAGGAACAAAATGAACTCAGAGGGCAAATTCTGAGAATGGAAATTTGGAGGGATATCAGAGAAGGTAGAATTCATGGAAAACAGAAAAGGAATTTAACACCAGAATAATGACTGTACTTGAAGAGATGAAGAAGGCACAGGAAACATGAAGTAAGACTAGGCAGTTCAATTTAGAAAGAATGAGAAATATTGAGACTGAATCCTATGTGACAGAGAAAGACAAATTTGGCCCAGTATTTCTTAGAAGTGGAATCTAAAAAACAGACAAACACACAAACAAAACCCCTCAGATCATCATGTTGTACACTTCATGCATCTTACAGTCTTATCAATTATACCTCAATAAAGGTCAACTTAAATTTTTTTTAAAAAGACGCTATTTTAGAAAAACAAGTCTACTTAAATCTTTATTATTCACTTACAAAAATATGCATTATGCAGTATTTCAAATTTCTCCTTTTCATTCATAATATGTAATACTATAATCTCTATTCATATCTATCTACATCTATATAGCTATATCTATACTAATATCTACAGATATAGATTATACCTATGTAATCTAAAATTATATATGTACATATATAATTTTGAAAAGTAGCCTGGAAAATATGTTTCCAAGTTAGTATTATAAGGAACAAGATCTTAAATCTTATAAATTGCTTCATATCCTAATTCACCTTGAATTTTTCCCTAAACATGTAATTTGTACTATATATATCTTAGGAACTAACACAGTTCTTCCAATCACCATCAGCTGCCCTGTCACATTTTCCTCAATCTCATCAACAATCTGAACTCTCTTCCCTTTCAAAGATCATTTTAGTTTTGGGAAAAGCCAGAAGTCCCAGGGTGTGAAATCTGGGATGTAGGGGGGCTGTGTCACCTATGTGATTTGATGTTTCATCAAAAAACTCTGAGACAGACATGATGCATGAGTGGGCACATTATGATGAAGCTGCCAAGCACCAGTTATCCAAAGCTGTGGCCTTTTCAAACACCCAAATGGTTTCTGCAGAGGAATGTTCAATCTTATTGAAAAACTGAATGCAGATTTATTTTTCTACTCGTTCAGTCATTTTGAATGTGATGGCCATAGAGTACACATGCTCACTCAACAGCATCTACCACCCCACTTACTAGTACAGTGAAGTCATCATTGTTTAAACGTATGCATTCCAGTCCACTCTCCTTGGCTGCCAAGTTACACCAATGTCATGCAAACTGTTCTCATATTAACAATGGCTGGATTTTTTCTAGACAGACCTCATGTATAGGTCTCACAGCAATTTTTATGCATTGGTTATTGTGAAAAAATGTGAAATAGGGTAATACAATTCAATATCCTTATTTGAAAGAATTAAATGTATTAATTTAGACTTTAGACAAAGGTTTTAATGGGAAGTGATATCAAAGCAAAATCCTTAACTTATTAAAGCAACCATGGGTTTTTCTCTCCTGGTGTTGTGATGACTTACAGTCTGAATATTTTGCTTATAATACCAATGATTATATATGGTTTATTTCTTTTATAGACTACCACCCTAAAATATAATAACAAAGAATGAGAAGATTCTAATAGGACTTTTTTATTATATGTCTTTTTTAGTCTTGATATTTATTTGTATTTCATCTGAGAGCACAAGAGTGTTATTAAAAATAAATTATGCTTTTTCTCAGGAACAATTCATTGAATTAATAATTTCATCTTTCCAAAGAGTATGTTAGACATATAATAAAGAGGTCATCACCTTTATTTTTTAAAGTCTTATCAACTTTGATTAGCTTATATTTGTAAAATAGAAAATGGAAAATGATGAATCTATTTTCAACAAAGCACAGGCTTTCTGGGTAGCAGTGAGGAACAACTCAATTCTTTTTAGTTGTTCTCTTTGAAGAAATTTATTGAAGTAAAGAACTGATTCATTTGCTTCCTAAGAGGTAAATAATTAAGATTATCTTAACCACTTACTAGAACTTGCACATTTTTATATTTGTAAATGGTAAACATATACTACCATTTTTTTGCTCATCAATTTTGCACATTATCTACTGATTTCCTTATTTTACTAAGAGGGATTTTTTATTATATTTTATTGATTGTGCTATTACAGTTGTCCTGATTTTCCTCTTTTTGCTCCCTCTATCCAGCACCCCCCCACTCCTTCAGGCAATCCCTACACCATTGTTCATGTCCATGGGCCATGCATGTAAGTTCTTAGGCTACTCATTTCCTATACTGTAATTTACATCCCCATGGCTATCCTATAACTACCTATTTGTACTTCTTAATACCTTCACCCCTAACCCCACAACCTCCCTCCCATCTGGCAACCATCAAAATACTCTTTATATCCATGATTTTGTCTCTGTTCTTCTTGTTGCTGTTTTTTTTTTTTTTTAGATTCAATTGTTGATAGAAATGTATTTATTTTCATTTTATTGTTCATAGTTTTGATCTTATTTTTTGTAAATATGTCTGTTTTACATTACATATAATAATGGTTTGGTGATAATGAACTCCTTTATATTTTCTTGTCTGAGAAACTCTTTATCTGCCCTTTGATTCTAAATGGTATTATGGAGTAGAGCAATCTCAGCTGTAGGTCCCTGCTTATCATGACTATGAATATTCTTGCCAATCCCCTCTAGCCTGCAAAATTTCTTTTGAGAAATAAGCTGACAGTATTTTGGGAACTTCCCTGTAGATAAATAACTGCTTTTCTCTTGCTGCTTTTAAGATTCTCTGTTTATATTTAATCTTTAGCATTTTCATTATGATGTGTCTTGGAGTCGGCCTCTTTGCATACATCTTGTTTGGGACTTTCTGTGCTTCCAGGACCTGCACATGTATTTCCTTCACCAAATTAGGAAAATTTTCTGTCATTATTTTTTGAAGGAGATTTGCAATTTCTTGCTCTTTCACTTCTCCTTTTGGCAACCCTATGATGTGAATGTTAGATCTCTTGAAGTTGTCACAAAGGCAGTTTACACTATCCCTGTTTCTTTGATTTTTTATTCCTTTTGGTTGTGATTGGTTATTTGCCTCCTTATGTTTAAAATCATTGATTTCATTCTTGGCTTCACCTACTCTACAGTTTTCTTGTAAATTGTTCTTTATTTCAATTTGTGTGTTTTTCATGTCTGACTGGATCTTTTTTATACTGTTGAGGTCATCACTAAGTTCCATGAGCATCATTATAACCAGTGTTTTGACTTCTGTATCTGACAGATGGCTTATCTCCATTTCATTTAGTTACTTTTCTGGAGGTTTGATCTGTTCTTTCATTTGGGCCATGTTTCTTTGTCTCTTCATTTTTGTGGCCTCCCTGTGTTTGTTTCTATGTATTAGATAGAGCTGTTATGACTCCCTGTCTTGGTAGCATGGCCTAATGTAGTAGGCCTTGTAGGGTCCAATGGCATAGTCTCTCCTATCACCCAGGCTGGGTACTCAAGGTACATCCTCTGTGTGACCTGAGTACACCCTTCACCTACAGTTGAGACTTGATTGCTGTTGGCAGGTCAATGGGAGGGATTTACCCAGGCCAGTCAGCTGCAAGGATTGGCTGTTACCACTTACCACCTACCTCTGTCCTCTGCAGAGGATCACCTGTGCAGCAGCATGGTGGTAGTGATCTGATGTGGTCTGTAGCTTTCCACTGGGTGTGCAAGCTCTAGGATTTCTGAGGTGGTGAAGACCAAAGTCAACCCCCACCTGTGATCTGCCCATGGCCATCTTCCATGAGCTGTAGAGCAATCTGAGGTGGCTGCTACTTGTGCTATTCTTAGAGATTCCCAGGTCAAGCCAAGTTGTATATCTAAGCTGGCTGCTACTAGTGCCAGGCCTGGGGCCACTTAGCTAGAGGTATGGGGATGTGGGGGTGTTGAGGGCTTACTGAGACCAGCTTGCTCGATAGAATTTAGGAAGTTGTGGAGCTTGAACCAAGACTAGCCATTCATATGCGAAAGTCGTAGTTAACCATTTAGGTGGGTCCATAATTTGAGTGGGGTGGAGTCACAGGGGATCTCCAGAGTGGGGCAAACAGTGTTAGCCAGGTAGATGGAGTCCTAGGTATTGAACCTGCCTCCTGGCTCTTTGAATCTATGGGGCAAAGGCTCCAAAAATAGATAATGACCTCTGCCTCTTCTTCTGTCTGAGGAAAGCTGTCCCCAGCTCCTGCATTTTATGCCTGAAACTTCATCTACTCCCTGTGTGCCACTGTTGCCTTTCAAGCTGCTACCTTCATGCTGGTACTCAGAGAGGTGAGTCTGAGTAAGTATGTTTGTGGGTTCTTTAAGGGAACTGCTTGGGACTCCAGACGTTTCTTCTCCCAACTTAATCCTTGCTGATTTTTACAGCCAGAATTATGGGGACTTATCTTCCTAGCACTGGAACTCTGAGCTGGGGATCCTGGTGTAGGGCTTGGGCCCTTTGTTCCCAAGATATCCCTCCTGATTTTTTTTCATTTTCACTAATGACTTCATTGAACAACGTAGTCACCATTTTGTTCCACTACCTTCTACCATCTTTCTCCCTCCTGAATTTTTATCCACCACACAAAGATGTGAGGTCAGCCTGTTCTACATCTCCACACCTCCTACCAATCTGTATGGATGTGTTTTTTTTTTTAAATTCTGTAGTTGTCAGACATTCATTCTACTCAATCTGACAGTTCTAAGTGATGGTTGTTCTATATTTTAGTTGTAATTTTGATGTGGTTGTTTAAGGTGGCAAGCCATGTTTATCTATGCCTCCATCTTGACCAGAAGTCTATATTGATTTTCTGTGATGGGAAATGACAAGATATTCCACTGAAGTCTACTCTGCATTTCCTCCAGTATTCCCAATATCATTATATTACAGTTTTTGCTTTAGTGTGTATTCCACATTGTGTATGTCTTCTTATATATTATTTACAACTGAACAGTTTATTTCCTTTTGTTATTTTTTGTTTCACTCGAAAGTTGCTTTCTTCATTTAATTTTCTTTTTACTTATTAAATCATATACATTCTAATATCATTTCAGCACAATTTTCCACAAAAACATGACATCAGTTAATCAGTTTATTTTTCTTCTTTGGAGAGAGAGTTTTTCATTCCAGATAACTCTATTCCCTGTGTCTCAGGACAAATTATTCTATGGTTGATTTGCCGCTGTGATTCTGGGATTTGATTTGCTGATATCTTTGGTATTTCTTTTGCCTTTGTTCTTGATCAGGGACTCTGCTTCCAGGAACTAATAATTTTTTTCCTCCCTGGTTTTGTTCCTAGTTTTGGAAGAATGCAGTCTTCAGTAGATTTTTCAGGATTAAAACATGACATAATATGGTCTGTATCCTCTGATTGCCTGTATGTTAAAATACATGCCACAGTCTATACTGGTTTCCCTTTTTGCCTGAGGTGCAACTTTAATACCCTAAACCATTGATATCTGTTTGTCTTCTTTATTGGCTATTTTAACATTAGAAAATATAGGTTTCTGAGAAAGGAGAATTATGGAAACAAAGAAGGATTTTTATAATATTAAAGGGGTCAATTGATAAAGATATAATGAATCTTAATATTTATTTTCCTAATAAGAGTTTCAAAAGATATAAAATAAAACATAGAAAGTAAAGAACTGACAAATCTATAAGTCAGATTTCAACATATTTCAATACCTCTGGCGATGATGTACAGAACAAAATGCATACAATAATACCACTTTGGAAAACATTTTTAAACCTTCTTAAAAAGTAAATATACATTTACCATTGGCTCCAGTTATTCCACTTTTACATATTTACCCAAAAGAAATTAAAGTAAATGCCTATCTAAATAGTTGTACATAAATATTCATAACAGCTTTATTTGTAAAAGCAGAAATAAGAAACAACCACATGGCTATGAACATAAAAACAGGTAATCATATTATGGTATGAGCATACAATGAAATAAGTTATTCAAAAAAACTTAATAAACACATAACACTATGGATAATCACAGAGGTAAAGTGCCATTTTCAGAATATTGTATCAAGGGTACATACCTTTAACATTTATCATTATTTATGTTGACTTGAGTCACCTGGCTGAAGTAGTGTTTGACAAGGTTTTTTACTTAATATTGTTCCATTTTCCCCTTTTTCTTATGTTCTTTGAAAAAAAGTCATTACACATAGCCTATTTCTTAGGCATGGGGATTCATGCTACACATCTTTTAGGGCAAACTGTCTATATAAGTTATTTGGAGTGTTTCTGCATGGAAGATTTGTACTCTTATGGCTTTATGTATTACTTCTGTAATGTCTACATATATTTTATTTCATTGAGTTTGAAACTCTTTCATTAAAAATAAAAAATAACATAATTATATTTCTTGATGTATTGACTACTTTAGCATTATGGAAGTCCATGTTTGTTTCTGATAATGCTTTTTTCTCAGAAGTCTATATTCAATCATACCCTTTGCAATAGCATGGATGGAACTGCAGAGCATTATACTAAGTGAAATAAGCCAGGCGGTGAAAGACAGATGCCATATAATCTCACCAATAAGTGGAACATTATCAACAAAATGAACAAGCAAGTATAATATAACCAGAAACATTGACACTAAGAACAAACTGACAATAACCTGAGGGGAGGGTGGGGGAGGGATATGGGGGAAATAGGGGAAGGTCCATCAAGAAACCTGTATAAAGAACATAGGGACAAAACCAAAGGGGTAAATTCAAGGGTGGGAGCCATGGATGTGTGGGGCAGGGGGCTGGGTAGGGTGAAAATGGAGACAACTGTACCTGAACAACAATTTTTTAAAAAAGATGGACATTTTCACCAAAAGAGGAATTTAGTTGTGTATTTGTCAAATGTGTATTTTAGGTTAAATAATTAAAATAATATTTCAAAATAAAAAAAATCAATATTTACTAGTATAATGGTACAGACTTTTTTAAATAGAACTAGCAAAGAATAATTTTTTATTCTTTATCATTTTAATATATTTTTATCTGTATATTTAAAGTGGGCACCGTAGAGTTTGGTCTCACTTTTGTATACAATGTGAAAACTTTTCTTTGGCTTTGGGCTGTTTAAAACATTTATATTTACTATGATTAGTGCTATATTTCATCCAAATCTATCACTTATATCTATTTGGTTAATAGTTGTCCTCTATCTTCCTTCTCTTTTTCATCATTTTTTCTGTCTCTTTTTTGTATTGAGTTTTATTTTTCCCATTTGTTTAATAACTATATATTACATTTTCATATTTTGTGATTTATATAATTAATCTCAATTAATCCAATCTCATTTAACTTTTAAGTATATTTTATTTTAAAAATATTTTATTTATTTATTTTTAGAGAGAGGGGAAGAGAAGGAGAAAGTGAGGGAGAGAAATATCAATGTGTGGTTGCCTCTCACACTCCCCAACTGAGGACCTGGCCCACAACCTAGGCATGTGCCCTGACTGGAAATCAAAACAGCAACCCTTTGGTTCACAGCCTACACTCAATCCATTGAGCTACATCAACCAGAACAACTTTCAAATATATGTTAGCATATTCTATGGACATGAACACTTTACAACTGTTTTTTAAATTTTTAAAAATTTTTATTTATTGTTGTTCAGTTACAGTTGTCCCACCTTTTTCCCCATTGCTAACCCCAACCCCTTCCTCCCCTACTGCCACAGTCAATTCCCCCTTGATGTCCATGCCCACAAGCCCTCTATTCATGTCATTTTGTATGCCCCTTCCCCTTCTTTCCCCAGTCGCTCCTCTTCCACCTCCTCTCTACTCACTGTAAGTTTCTCCTTTATTTCCATGTCTCTAGTTCTATGTTGCTCATTTGTTTGTTTATTTTTTTAGGTCCTACTTATAGGTGAGATCATAGGATATTTATTATTCACTGCCTGCCTTATTTCACTTAGCATAATATGCTTCAGTTCCATCCATGCTATCTTGAAGGGTAGGTGTTCCTTCTTTCTTTCTGCTGTGTTGCATTCCACTGTGTAAATACACCAGAGTTTTTTGATCCACTCATTTACTGGTAGGCATTAAGGCTATTTCCAGCACTTGGCTATTGCAAATAATGCTGCCATGAACATTGGTGTGCATAGGTTATTTTGAATTAATGATTCAGGATTCTCAGGGTGCAGTTCCAGCAATGAGATTGCTGGGAAGAAAGACAGTTCCATCTTCAGTTTTTTGAGGAAATTCCATACTGTTTTCCTCTGTGGCTACACCAGTCTGCATTCCAACAGTGCACTAGGGTTCCCCTTTTCTCTACAACCTTGCCAGCACTTGTTTGTTCATTAATTAGTGATGGCCATTTTCATCTGTGTGAAGTGGTATCTCACTGTGGTTTTAACTTTCATCTCTCTAACGGGTAGTGATATTGAGCCTTTTTCCATGTGTCTATGTACCCTCCATATGCCCTCCTTGGAGAAGTGTATGTTCAGGTCTTTTGCCCATTTTTTAATTGGATTGCTTGTCTTCCTAGTGTGCCAGTCATGTGAGTTTTTATATATTTTGGAGATCCAACCCTTGTCTGAGATATCATTGGCAAATATGGTGTCCCTTCGGTTGGTCCCCTTTCCATTTTGTTGATGTTTTCTTTAGCTGTGCAGAAGCTTTTTAGTTTGATGTAACCTCATTTGAATATTCTTTCCTTTATATTCCTTGTTCTAGAGGATGTAGCAGTGAAAATATTGCTGCATGGAACATCTGAAATTTTTGTGCTTATGTCTTCTTCTAGGACTTATATTTAAGTCTTTTATCCATCTTGAGTTTATTTTGGCATATTGTATTAGTTGGTGGTCTAGTTCTTTTTTATTCATGTGTTTGTCCAGATCTCCCAACACCATTTATTGAAGAATCTATTTTTACTCTCTTTTTTGTTCCTACCCCTTTGTCAAATATTAACTGACCATATTAACAAGGGTTATTTCTGGGCTCTCTATTCTGTTCCATTGATCTATGTGTCTGTTCTTATGCAAGTACCATACTGTTTTGATTACAATGGCCTTGTAATATAATTTGATATCAAGTATTGTGATCCCTCCTACTTTGTTCTTCTTTCTCAAAATTTCTGAGGCTATTCAGAGTCATTTATAGTTCCATATAAATTTTTGAAATTATGCACCCCAATGTTCATAGCAGCACAATTTACAATAGCCAAGTGCTGGAAGCAACCTAAGTGCCCACCAGTAAATGAATGGATCAAAAAACTATGGTACATTTACACATGGAATTCTATGCAGCAGAACGAAAGAAGGAGCTCCTACCTTTTGTGACAGCATGGATGGAACTGGAGAGCATTATGCTAAGTGAAATAAGCCAGGTGATGAAAGACAAATACCATATGATCTCACCTTTAACTGGAAACTAATGAACAAAACAAACAAGCAAGCAAAATATAACCAAAGACATTCAAATTAAGAACAAACTGACAGTAACCAGAGGGGACATGGAAGGGGATAATGGGAGGAAAAGGGTGAAGGGTTTACAGGGACATCTATAAAGGATGCATGGACAAAACCAAGGTGGGCGTGGAAACAGGAGAGGAAGGTGGGGATAGCTGGGGTGGTGGTAAAGGATGAGGGGAAAAGGCAGAAAACTGTACTCGAACAATAATAAAATTCAAAAGTATTTAATAAAATAAATAAATAAAAGCATTTTTGAAATGTTTGTCCTATATCTGTGAAATGTCATTGGTATTTGAATAGCGATTTCGTTGAATCTATAGATTGCTCCAGGTAGTATGGACATTTTAATGATATTAATTCTTCTAATCCACAAGCACAAGATATGCTTCCATTTATTTGTGTCTTCCTTAATTTCTTTCTTCAGTTTTGTGTAATTTTCTTAATACCGGTCTTTTACTTCTTTGGTTAAGTTTATTCCTCAGTATTTCATTTTAATTGTTGTTATAGTAAATAGGATTTTCTCCCTATGTTCTGTTTCTGATATTTCATTGTTAGTGTACAAAAATGCCTTCAATTTCTCAATGTTGATTTTGTATCTGGTGTTTTGCCAAATTCATTTATTAGATTAAGTAGTTTTTTGGTCTAGTATAGGGTTTTCTCTGTACACTGTCATGTCACCTGCAAACAGTGACAGCTATACTTCCTCCTTCCCAATTCATATGCCTTTTATTTCTTTTTCTTTTCTGATCACTGCAGCTAGAACTTCCAATATTATGTTAAATAAAAGTTGTGAAAGAGGACACCCTTGTTTTGTGCCTTGTCTTAGGGGGAAAGCATTTAGTTTTTGTCTGTTGAATATTGTGTTGGCTGTAGATTTCTTGTATATGGCCTTTATTATGTTGGGATATGCTCCCTCTATTCCCACTTTGCTGACTGTTTTCATCATAAATGAGTGCTGTGCCTTATCAAATGCTTTTTCAGCATCTGTTGATATAATCATGTGGTTTTTGTCTTTCATATTGTTTATGTCATATATTACATTTATTGATTTGTATATATTGTACTATCCTTGCATCCCTGGAAGTAGATTGTGGATATATGTATTGGTATTCCCACCATCATTTCTGGAACTCTTATTTTCATTGTAGATGTCCATATTTCCATATTTTACATTTCTTGACATGCTATTACTTGCTACTGAAGATGTTTTTCAGCAGTTTTATGCCTCAAATAATCCATATTCTGTCTTTATTTTTGAAAGATATTTTTACTAAGAATACAATTCCAAATAACAGATTTTTTAAATTTTACTACTTCTGGCTTTTGTTTTTTTCCAACAAGAAATTAGCTGTCATTTTTACTTCTGTTTTTCTGTACAAAATGTTTTTTACTCTTAATTCCTTTTAGGATTTTAATTTTTGCTTTTAAATAATTTGATAATGATGTTCCTAAGTCTAGTTTTCATTATAATTTCTTTACTTGGAATTGTTTGAGCTTCTTGAATTTTTCTTTTTTCTTTTACTTGTTGTTCAAGTACAGTTTTCTGTCTTTTACTCCCATCCCATTCCACACCCCCAGTGCTCCCCTCCTCCCTCTCATTTCCACCCCGCCTTAGTTTTTGTCCATGTGTCCTTTATATTTGTTCCTGTGACCCCTTCCCCTTTTCCCCTGAAATTCCCTCCCCTCTCCCCTCTGGTTATTGTCAGCCTGTATTCTATTTCTAAAAAAATTTGAAAATTGTAGCTGTTCTTTCTTCCAATATTTTTTTCTTGTCCCTGTCTTTTTCTGGAAGTACAATTGCAAGAATATTACAGTGATTTAATTCATCTTATCATTTCCTGATGCTTTAACATTTTTTCAGTATTTCTTCTCTGAGTATCTTTCATTGTAGATTGCATTTATTGCTATGTCCTCCATTTCATTAATTTTTCTGAGATGTTTCTTCTGTGGTTCATCTTGTCCATTGCATTTTTAAACTTATGACCTTATAATTTTCATCTTTAGAATTTCCATTCACTCTTTTTAATATATACCATGTCTTTCCTTACTGAATAATGTTCCTCTAACTCAACAAAATGTACAATATATTTAATTAGCTCTTTTAATATTATCATCTACTAATTTATCATCTATGCCAATTCTTCCTTGGTTTTGATTGGTTAATTTTTTAAATACTTATACTTTTCTGCTTCTGTGCAGTCCTGGCATACTTTGATTAAATGCTAGACATGTTGAATTTACTTTTTTGGTCTCTGTATAACTTTTTATGAAGTACAGTCAAACCTCATTTCTCAGCCATCTTGGATCTTCAACAATTTGGTTCTCGACGAAGTTGTTCACAGAAAACATTTCTTGGTTGTGTAACAAAACTTCAGGTTTTTATTTTCCACCCAACAACACTTTCATGCTGATATCCGTATGATCGATCAGTCATGTGTCTCTCAGACAACAAAAAGAGATTCACAAAATGCTTTTCAAAGTTTTTCAAAACTAATGAAATTGAAAAACCAAGGTTCCACTGTAAATATTTTTGAGGTTTGCCCTGAGACACAGTTAATTTTATTTTTAAGGCTGTTTAAAAATTATTGTTATGTGGTAACAGAGCAACCTTTACTTAAATGCTATTTTGGCCTCACAACTGAAGCAATACACTTCCAAATGCACTTTCCAATAATTTATGGGTTATGAGGTTTCTTTACTACAGCAGTTGGAAAAATAAACTGGATTCAGCCCTAGGTAAGCTGCACATATTGTTTGCTTTGCTCCATTTCTGTCATTCCTTTGCTAAATTCTAATAATTTTCTTATATGTATGCACTTATCTATAGTTAGCTAATGACTTACAGGGAATATTCTGAAGATTTCTGGGGCTATTACTTTAAACTGTATGTTCTCCTCTAGTACACTGCCCTTTAAATTCTAGACACTCTGATTTTTGCAAATCATCAGCTCTGTCTTCTTGACTTAGGAAGCCCAGCAAACTCTGGGCTTTCTCTCACTTCACTCTCTTCTGGAAACCCTATGGACTATGAGCTGAAACAAATGTTGGGTTTATCAAGTATATTTCCCTACTCTCAGAGGCTACTACCCTGCTTGATATTCAATGCCTGAATAACCATTATTTCATATATTTTCTGTTTTTTACTTATTTAAGATAGTAATGTAAATCTTGCCCCTTTTATCCCAAATAGTCTGAATGTGACAGCCCACATTCTGTTGTTTTATTTGATATGAGAATATAACCTGTTGTGTCAAGCCAGTAAATTTTTGAAATTTTTAGTATATGAGCTAATATTAACTGAGCATAAACATAACACCTAATCTATATGTTGGGAAGTTCTTGGATTAGGTCTTGGCATACGTGAACTATCACTGGGCCTCAAGAAGATCTATTCAGCAGCTCTGCCATAACAATCTGTAACTCTTTCAAACATTTGTTTAGAACAGTTGCTTAAATATTTGTTCTTTCATCATCTCTTGCATGAAAGTAAAGTCACATATGTTTAAGTAAAAAATTGGAACTCTCTGATTTCTCGTTTTTAAACAGACTTATTTTCAAAATTCTAGAACTCTACTGTCTTAATTATAAATATTATTGGTTAAAGATTATTCCATAATATTACAAAGCAGAATTTTAATTGAGAATATAATTTAACTGTATTGTTGACAGAATGAGAATTTAAAAGGGACAAGAATTATATAATAATATGTGTTATAATAATATAATATATAATATATAAAATGTAATATGCTACTAATAGATATGAATATTCAAAGAGAAGCCATATTTAAATACTATCATTTCAGAGTGGGAAGAGCTAAGAAAAATTATATATATTTTATGCTTCCTGATAAATTTTGGACACTGATTATTTTCTATATTATAAAATGTTACTTTAAAGGAATTACATTTACAAGTATATGAAGTGGCATCTTACTCAGACCTTCCATTCATTATAATGCATTCAAAAAAATGAAGTCAATATACCTATGGCATGCACATGTCCCCCAAACCCACTATGGAGAACCCAGGCCATTTGTCATGTAACAGTTCAGGATCATCAGAAGCAATTTCAAGTCTAGGGCTGTTGATTTTTAAAATTAAAGAGGAATGAAAATAAGAGAATCAAAGTTACCCAGCCAGGCAGAATGACAGATTTTTATAAGGAAATGGACGCAAAAGACTTGCTTCCTCATCAGATTTCCACCCAAGATTTTAGAATAAGACAACTGGATTATAGTTCAAGATTCATGCTAAAAATAGGGCCTATGTGAGAATTTTCACTGCTGGTACATTGCTAGAGAAACTGTCTTTGGCAGCTCTAGGGAAAGAAAGTACTCCATGCTTCCTGAGGGCCTGGATAGCAGGATTGCTTTTCTCTATAGTCTGTTGAGCAGCCAACATGACTCCAGTGGATTCTGGACTTCATCCCTGAAAGAATGCCAAATATGTTAGTTAAATAAGCTTCACATTGGGAGCATCTAAGATCGAGTGATCATAATGTCATTAGATTTAAAATGCTCATGAGGCCAAGTTCTAAAGGAAGCAACAGAAAATTATCTGACTTTTTAAATGCCAATTGTGAGAGCAGAGTAAATGCTTATCAGAGGCATGTTATATACAGAATCTACCACAAGACAAAAAAAGGGAGAAACTTATCAAACAGCTAACAGGAAAAGAAGAATAAAATTTAATGTAATTTATTAATGTCTGTTTGTGAGGCTTTAGACATTAAATTAAATATAGAGATACTTGTTGAAATCTACAAAGAATAATAAGTCAGGTAAGTAATTGTCATTGACATTTTTATTTATTTTTTCTAAAGATTTTGTTTATTTATCATTAGAAGGGAAGAGAAGGAGAGAGAGAGAGAAATGTCAGTGTATGGTTTCCTTTCATGTGTGCCCTGCTGAGAATTGGCCTGCAACCCAGGCATGTGCCCTGACTGGGAATCGAACCATGATCCATTGCTTCGCAGGCCCATGCTCAATCCACTGAGCTACACCAGCCAGGGCTGTCATTGACATTTTTTTTAATAGCTAATATCCAGCAGTTAGGAACTTAAAAATATGGCTTAAATTTTTCCTCTCTTACTTCTTTTATGATTAGGGAAATATGTTTTTGTTGATAAAGTCTGATTAGAGTGAGCCCTGGTGGCAGCCCACATGCAGTACATGCAGTAACTTAAGAATGACTGGGTTTACCTCATTTCTTACAACTGCAACCAGGAAAAATCTTTGGATCCTCAGTGGTAAGCATCCTTTGCAAAATGCTAACATAACTTGGAGAGTTAACTTATGGATTCCCCCTCTGTTCATTTGTAATAAAATGGATAGATTTCTGTTTAGTTAGTTTTTCCTTTTCACTAAAGGAAATCAGTTTCCAAAGGTAAAATAAGAGGCCTTTTGTTGAAGTTGAGCTACAAACTAACCAATTGCTTTTTAGATATACAAAATTGACCACAGAATATGCAACTTTTCAGGGAAGAGCAGTTGAGGTTGTCAGCAAAACAAACAACAAACACACAAAATACAAAAATTAGAAAACAAAATAATGCAGCCTGGAGCTGTTATGTACCTGAGTGGTTAAAGGACTTATGAGGGTAGTAGTTGGGTAGGGGCTTGTTAGAATAATGGGATATAGGAAAGGCAATTTTTGTTTTCCTTGTTTTTTCCTAGAAAAGACCATTGCTGTTTTTATGGATAGAGATACAGCAGAAATATGGAAGTAGAATGTAGATCTAGAGCTTTGCTGTTCAAAACAGCATCTGAGAACAAAAACACAGACATCACTTGAAAGTTTGATAGAAACAGAGGCTTTCATGTCATATTCTACACCTAAAAAAACTATACCAACATCATAAAATTAATGAGATCTCTTAACAAGTTGTGGGCATATTTAAGTTTATGAAGCACTGATTTCAACCATAGACTGCTGTCAAAAAAAAAAACCTGGATCTGAATTCTTGTTCTACCACTTACTGTGTGACCTTGGAAGAGGTATATAACCTTTCTAATATTTTTTCTGCATGAAAAATGGAAGTAATAATGGAGCCTACCTTATGAGTTTATTAGTGTAAATGCATTATCTTGTGAAAATCACTTATCACAAAAGGCCTGGCATAACAACCTCAAAACAAGCTGGACATCATTACAATTGACCTGGATTAGATGATCACAAAAATGTTAGTAAATGTGTAAGAGAAAAATTCACTATTTCTCTCCCCATGTTTCATATATTGATCCTATATCTGGTGTTTACATAAATTGTTTAAGTGAATCCTTTAGTGGTAATTAGTTCAGACTGCAGCTATATGGAAAGAGTCATTCAAACAGTGTGCAGAAGCATACAATGGAGTAAGAATAGTCTCTTCAACAAATGGTGATGGGGAATCTGAAATAGTACATGCACAAAAATGAAATTAGACCACCAACTTACACCATACACCAGAATAAACTAAAAATGGATAAAAGACTTAAACATAAATTGCGACACCATAAAAATCCTAGAGGATAACACAGGCAGTAAAATTTTAGGTTCCCATGCAGCAATATTTTTGTCAATACATCCTCTAGGGCAAGGGAAATAAAATAAACAATAAACAATTGGAACTACATTAAATGAAAAACCTTCTGCATGGCTAAAGAAAACTGTAAAACAAAAAGGGAACCAACCATACAGGAAAACATTTTTACTAAAGATACCTCAGACAAGGGTTTGATGTCCAAAATATATAAAGAACTCAAATGACTCAATACTAGAAGACAAACATTCCGATTAAAAATGGGCAAATGAACTGAACAGACACTTCTCTAAGGACATACAGAGAGCCCATAGGCATATGAAGGGATGGTTAGCATCACTAGCCATCAGAAAGGTGCAAATTAAAACCACAATGAGATACCACTTCACACCAGTGGGAATGGTCATCATAAACAACAAATCAACAAGCAACAAATGCTGGCAAAGATGTAGGGAAAAGGGGACCCTAGTGAACTGTTGGTGGGAATGCAGACTGGTATAGCCACTGTGGAAACAAAATGGAATTTCCTCAGAAAACTAAAGATGGAACTGCCTTTCGACCTAGTGATTCCACTGCTGGGAATATACCATAAGAATCCTGAATCACCAATTCAGAAGAACCTATGCACCCCTATGTTCATAGCAGCATTATTTATAATAGTCAAGTGCTGGAAACAGTCAAAGTGCCCATCTGTATATGAGTAGATAAAAAAAAATGTGGTACATTTACACAATGGAATGCTATGCACAGAAAGAAAGAAGGAATTCCCACCCTTCATGACAGCATGGATGGAACTGGAGAGTATTATCCCCAAGTGAAATAAGCAAGGTGGCAAAAAAGAAATATGATATGATCTCACCAATAAAAAGAATCTAAGCAAAGAATCAAAGAGACAAAATAGAACCAGAGGCATGGAAACAAGGAAGAGACTGGGAGTGACAAGAGGGGAGTGCAGAGGGTGAAAATGTAGGAAAGAAGGGGATGGGCCTAGTTAAATAAAAATTATAAATGACCCATGAACATGGACAATAGGTGGAGATTGACTGTGCGAGTGAGGTAGGGTGAAGCAGGTGAGATTAATGGGGGGAAATTGGGACAAATGTGCTAGAGAAACAATAAAAAATACAAATTACAAACTTATTTGGCCACTTTATCATCCAAGTGAGATCAGCTGTGCAATATAACAAAATAACTGCATGGATATTGGTCATTAAAAACTGGAAATACTAACAATAGAGAGACACCTGATTATGTCAACAACTGTTACCAGCAGTGTTTAAATGACATATTGTCTTGTGTTTTTTAATAATTATATTTGTTCATAGCAACGTTTTATCTGGTATACCTCCTCGGGCAAGGGAAACAAAATAAAAAAAATAAACAATTGGGAATACATCAAATTAAAAAGTGTTTGCACAGCAAATGAAATCATCAACAAAATAAAAAGACAATCCATGGAATGGGAGAACATATTTACCAATATATTTAATAAGGGGTTTATATCCAATGTTTATAAAGCACTTAAAAGACTCAACACCAAAAAAGCCTAAAAATGGGCAAAGGACTTGAATAGATACTTCTCCAAAGCAAACCTACAGATGACCAAGAAACATATGAAAAGATGCTCAATGTCTCTTATCATTAGAGAAATGCAAACTAAAACCATAACGAGATATCACCTCACACCAGTCAGAATTGCTTTTATTAATAAATCAACAAACAACAAGTATTAGTGAGGATGTGGAAAAAGGGGAACTTTGCACTGTTGGTAGAAATGCAGATTGGTGCAGCCACTGTAGAAAGCAGTATGGAGATACCTCAAAAAATTAAAAATTGATCTGTCTTTTGTCCCAGTGATCCCTCTTTTGGGAATATATCCAAAGAAACCCAAAATGCTAATTTGGAAGAACATAAGCACCCTTATGTTCAGTGCAATGTTATTTACAATTGCCATGATATGAAGGAAGCCCAAGTATCCATCAGTAGATGAGTGAATAAAAACAAGTATGGGACATTTACACAATGGAATACTACTCAGCCATAAAAAAATTTTTTACCCTTTGTGACAGCATGGATGGACCTGTAGAACATTATGCTAACTGAAATAAGCCAATCAGAGAAAGACAAATACCATATGATTTCACTCATATGTGGAATCTAGTGAACAAACTGAACTAACAAGCAAAATAGAGACAGGCTCATAGATAGAGAGCAGGATGACAGCTCTGGGAGGTGGTTAGGGACTGAAGGTATTGAGTAGAAAGGAAAAAGAATTCATGGTCATGGACAACAGGGTGGTGATTGTGTGGGGGGATGGGAAATGGGTATAAGGTGGATAAATGTTAATAGGAAAATGCAATAAAAACTTAAAAAATAAAAAATAAAAAAATATATATTACATTTTGAACAGTATGTATCTGAATAATAGGTAATAGCATAATCAACTTCTTTGAGAACATAATTAAAACAGAAAATCACTGCCATTACTTAGACATTGTATCTAAGAATACTTTAGATTAACATTTAATAAGATTATTAGATATAAGTATTTAAATAATTTAGGTGAAAAACAGAAACTACAAAGTATCTGTAAAATCTTGAAATTGGCCTTGATTGGTGGCATTTCCTATTCCCATGATACTCCCATGACTCAAGGATGAAAAATCATATTTCTAAGTCAACTTAGCTAAATTCATACACATGAAATAAATCTGAGACTCACTGATATAGAATCATTCAAATGCCATTCTAATATACTGGAATATCGAATAGAATAAACATAAGAATAAAAACATATTGCAAGAGTCTCCCAGGAGAAGGTGACTCGTCAGTTTGTATTTGATGTACTCAGCTTAGTACAGAGAAATTCAAAGCTCTCCACTTTTGCTACTATGTAATATGTTTATAATTATGAGACTGAGCAGTTGTCAGCTACTTAGATTTGAAAATATTGTTGCCTATCTTAGGGAAAGATAATATTTTTCAGCCTATTGACTCAGATTTGAACATCTAATTTGCTCTCGCCAGAGAAATCTGAGAAGAGGTAGCTCTCTCGATTAATTTTGCTTAAAGTGCTAGTTTATGATCCTAAATATAATTATTTTTTCATCTTTTCCATGAGTGGCACTGGGCTCATGTGAAGACACATGGAGGAGAGTGGCAATAGACACTTAATTTTTAAAAATTCTAAAAAAAAAATAACTCTGCTTTTCTAAGTCTCTAAAATGTTGGGGTTTTGGTGTGTTTTAATTATAGCAAAAGCCAATCTTTCCTGACTAAAGTACTGTGTTTTTCAAACTGAACAATCATTAGAGTAGATTTATGAAATTAAAAATAAAATAATGTTGCTATGAACATAGAGGTCCATAAGTTCTTTTGAATTATACTAAGTACAATAAGCCATTTGGAGTAAGACAAATACCATATGATCTCATCTGTAAGAGAAATCTAATGATCAAAATAAACTAAGGAAAAAAAATAGAACCACAGGCATGGAAACATGGAACAGACTGACAATGACCAGAGGGGAGGGTGGAGGGGGATAGTGGAAAGAAGGGGAAGGACTAGTCAAAAAACATGTATGAAAGACCCTTGGACATGGACAACAGTGTGGGGATGGGCCATGGGAGAGTAAGATGGGCAGAAAAAGGCAAATGGGGAATACTGGGATAATTGTAATAGAACAGTAAAAATGATTTCATAAAAAATGGAAGTAAAATGGAATTACCAAGGTGTTTGTATTTGGGGGTTTATTTAAAGTCAAGCAAGATACTGAAAGTATTAATTCAGTACATAATTTAACAAGTACCTACTAAGTTGCAAATGTTCAAGTGGGTGGTTAACCTGGGACTTGAAAAGTTAAGGTAGAAAGTAATAACTTTTATTTTTTAATATAATATATTTTTATTGTTGTATAAATACAATTGTCTCCATTTTCACACCACCTTGACTCCCCTGCCCCACCCATCCCCACCTCCCACCCTCAAACCTACCCCCTTTGTCTTTGTCCAAGTGTCTTTTATACATGTTCCTTGGTGGACCTTCCCCTATTTTTCTCCATTATTCCTCCCCCCTCCCTCCCCTCTGGTTACTGTCAGTTTGTTCTTTAATTCAATGTCTTTGGTTATAGTTTTCTTGTTTGTTTGCTTTGTTGATTAGATTACACTTATAGGTGGGATCATGTGGCATTTTTATCATTGGAGATCCTACCTAAAAGCATTAAAGGCTGTTGATAATCTAAATCTCTGTCATGCCAGTAATATTATATCTCCAGCTACTTCATTCTTTGCATTTGAAAAATTTGTTATATAATTTTGTGTACTTTCTTTGAAAGTACAGAGAAAAATGGTTTCATTATTCTATAGATTCATATTATTCTAATCACTATAGTTTCAGCAAAGGTTACAATTGCTACTGAATCTTAGCCAATCCTTGCTAGTCGTGGAAAGCTTTAGAGGAAAACATATACCTGCATTTATACATCCAAAGAACCAAAGAACCATCCAAAGAACCATCTTAATCAAAGAAGATAATCCCCTTTAATTGAGTTTGTGGCCTGGGAAAAGTTGGAATACAGGTCAATGAGTGGTGATATTTCTCTCTATTAAAGGAATTGAAACCACACTGGCAATGGATATTATAGCAAGATATAACTAAATATTTTGTGTTTCCAGTTTCTTTATTTGAGAAATGGAGGTTGACGGCTTTACCTAGGAAAATTATTATGGGTCTTAAATAAACAAAATGTGAAAATACCTGTCAAGTGAATATTAATGTAGGTGTCCAATAAGTGTTGGTTTTCCTCCATTCTCAGTAAAGCAGATTGTTTCATATGAGTATGGTTTATAACATACATATTATTTTCCATTTTGAGCTGGAAATATTGAACAAAGTATACATTACTTTGCAAGTTTTATGCCATGTCCATCAAGATAGGTAGTACTCTATTCTGACACATGTGTTTCTGCTTTACTCCCTCAGTGCCCATTTTGCTCCATCTCAGAAATGAACCTGGGTGACCAAAACCTTCTGGCGCAATCCGTAAACTAAATTAACTGATTTACTAATTTTAAGCCACATCACAAAGAAAATCCCTTTAGTTTCTCCATCCATGGATCCTGATGTCAATCTTTAATGGAACTACCAACCTCTTTCTGCCTATTCCAGCTAGGCAGAGTGTCTGACAATCTTCAAACATTAAAATACCTAACAGCAAATAGAAAATTCAGGAGACTTATTTCACACAAAGATGGTGTACATATGGAATAAATTGCTAGCTTGGATCACTGGAGCAGATAATATAATTTTGTGTAGCAGCACAAAATTTATTTCTGAAGGAGGGTGAAGATGGCAATACGGAACTAGAGAGAATTGATGCCAGTGGCTTGCGGGTTGTCAGATACACCCAGATGAAGAAAGTTTTTTTAATGCTTCCATGGGCCTCTCTCCCACCTCTGTCTTGGTATGTTTATGTCCTCAAAATCTTTTAATTTTGTAGAAACAGATATAACTGTGACTAGCTTAGCAAAAATTGCCGCTGTGTACCATAATGCAGGCTATAAACCATGTGGGGATCTTAAAGTGCATAATCGGGCTGCAGATGGCACTGTTAATTTCTATTACATGCTCTAAAACCACAAGGGAGATAGCGTTTGCCTCACTGCCTCGCTGTTCTACAAGAATGATTTTTGATAGTTTCCCTTACTGCACAGCTTTTCTGAGAAGTGTTTGTCTTTTAGAAAGGCCAAAAAAGAACTTACTGGCTTTACAAAAAATCTGCAAAACAGCCAAGCTGTTCTGGGCCCTGCCCCCTGCAGACCCCAGTTTGCTAGCCTATTTCATTTGGTACAGGTATCTGTTCACAAGGAATGAAATGAGCTTTCTTGTGGGCTTTGGGAATTTATGAGAACACCAACTATCTACTTCAGCCAAATGTGAACGTAATATGAACTTTCATCCATGAAGATTCTTTTGAGGATGGTGAAGTTAAACAAGAACTTAAATATATGTGTGTGTGTGTGTGTGTGTGTGTGTGTGAATGTTTATATATTTATATATAAATATATATATACACATACACATATGCAAACATATTTTGCTGCATTTTGTCACATGCTTTTGTATTCTTTAATGACATTTTACCTATAATTATGTCCATTGTCTCATTTCACCCAATGAGCTATACATTTAATTCTGTTTTCATTTTGGGGTTTCTGAGGGTTTGAAACATCCCAGTGCCTGTCAAATTCAAGGAACACTTCTAACCAACTTCTCAAATACATCACTGGCAGAGCATAGGCTTTGGAATTGGAAGAGTGGCTTCGCTTCTTAGAGGTATTACTTAATAACTATAATATATGCTTTAGAGTCCCCCTAAGCTTTTTATGCTTTTACTGTTTTATCTAAAATAGCTAATTATTGGAGTCATGGGTTTTAACAAAAGAATGAATGTAAAATGCTAAACATAGTGCAAATCATGTGCTAAGTTCACAATGACTTTGACTAACAGCCTGGTTTTAAATGTTTCTTTCACAAGAAAGTATCTGTCATTTCCAAGCAGCTTTATACAATCTGCAAAAATTGGTTTGTTCCAAGATGGTCTATGTTCTATGATTGAATCTTCTCATATCATAAGCTCAACAAAACTAAAATATTTTGAGTAAGATTTCATAATAACCAATACAATAAAAGTAGCTTAATACCCTCAATCTTAGTGATTGAATCTTTTATGATATGTGATTTGATGATATCAGATAAGACTATGAGTACAACTTTTAAAATTACCCCGTTTTCCCATAAAATAAGATTGCCTAGATTCATAAAATGCTGCTTTTTTTCTCAATTCACCATCCTTAAGTTCAGTTATCATAGGAAGAAGCCACTGCTCTCACTGCTTTCTTGATATTCAAGTTCATGATTACAATTTCCACTGGAAAGCTCCCCTTGATACACAATAAATAGTGTAAACTCAGTACACTTAAAACTTAACTCATCCACTCCCCCTCCCACTAAGACCCTGGTCCACCTCCTCACTTATCTATTGGCTAATGGCATTTTCTTCAACAGATTTATCATCCAAATCCATGAAGCTCATATTATATGCCAAAACTGTACTGAACATGGAGATATAAAATGAAGAGGATAAAAATCATCTCTGCCCTCAAAGAACTTATATTCCAAAGGGAAAGGCAAGCTATAAAAACCAAACCCACAATCAAAGCAATGAATAATCCAGCCAAAGCAAGACATTTATATCTCAGCTTTACTGAGATATAATTTATATACCATACAGTTCACCATTCTAAGTGTGCAATTCAATAGTACTTAGTATGTTACAAAATTGTGCAGACATAACTGTAATTAAGTTGTAGAACATTTTTATCATTCCCCATTGACCATTTCCCTCTTGGCCTAGGCAACCACTTACCTTCTTTCTGTCTCTACATATGCTTCAATTCTGCACATTTAATATTAACAGGCTTTTAAAATATCTGGTATTGTGTGACTGGCTTTTATTATACAGCATGCTTTCAAGGTTTATTCATGTTGTAACTTTATCATTACATCATTCCATCTATTGTCAAATAATTTTCCATGAAATTAATATAGCAAATATTTGATACTGTGATTCTGAATCTCCTGAATCAACCTGAACACTGAAGAGGATACATACTTCTGAGAATCTATATACACTGTTTTTTTAAAAGTTGCCCAATAAATCCTCTTCCTAAAAGTTTAAGATACTCCAATCTTGTCAAGGATTTAAAAGGTTGATGATAAGCACTGTTGTTGGGTACATACCTTGATACATACTTTTTTCTGAGGCACTTTGATAGTACAAGCCATGTTATTGAATGCTCTTAATATTTTAATATACTTTAAATAATTTGAAACATAAAAAGACATACAAAACTACTTCTGGTATGTGACTTGAAAAGGTTTATAATAGGGAACTCCAACTCCCAACAAAATCAGATTGCTTACAAAAGCACAAATATATAGTCATAACAATGAGTATGCTTCAATAATAAAATGATGATGTAGATCCCTATTTTTTGACATGGAAAGACTCAGATATTACAATGTCAGAGGCAAAGCATTTAGCTTATGCTCAGAGTAAAATTATATTAAAGGCAGATAGATATATTTATCTAGCTAGCTAGTTAACCAGTTGTGTTCTTATGTAGAAATGCAAGGTTGGTGAGAATATATGGGGTTGGGTGGTAATTGGTGAGTGGAAGTACTAAGGCAAATTCCTACAGCATTAACCAGTAAGCTTAGTTTGTAATGGACAGGGAGGGCTGGCAGGTAGGGCCTTAGGTCTCTAGAGGTAAAGGTCAGGTATGGTAAATTATACATATACATCCTGTTCTTCCCACAAACATACATACAGCTGAAAGTCTCTCAGAGAGCATAAACCTTGATGAAACAATTGAGGAGAAGGGTAAACAAACAAACAAATAATTGCCATTTTTGAACTAATAGTTGACCGGGAAGATAGAGGCTATGGAGCAAGTGACAAATAGAACCGGGTCCTTATGCATTGTTTGGTTAGATGTTGACTTCAATGATGAAGAACAAAGGCTAGTTGTCTGTAAGCGTGACATCACTGTGCACCTCTGTTAATTCATTCTGCTAGTGGGAGCAAACACATAGCAACTCGTGTGGTTTATGCAGGAAACAAAGCCTTCTCAAAAGGAGGCTCAGAAAGCAAAAAGGACAATTCTGCCTTGTCCAGCATGTGAGATGAAAGGGAGATCTTCTGAGATTGGGGAGCTTGAGAAGCCAACATCCAGTAAAGGTTCAAGGGGACTTCCAGGGACATTTGGCTGCTAGCTCAAGAATGAAGAATTGGCTTTGCTAGTAAAAGTCACCTCTAATAGGAAGATAATTTGCAAGTCTGGAAATCATACATACTTCCAGTTTGAGTCTGGCAGTTATCAATTTAGAAGGAGCAGTCAAGGGGGAAGCTGAAGAGAGCAGTTAAAGTTGTGGGCTTTCACTCCCACCAACAGTGCACTAGGGTTCCCTTTTCTCCACAACCTCTCCAGCACTTGTTTGTTGATTTGTTTATGATGGCCATTCTGACTGGTGTGAAGTGGTATCTCATTGTGGAAAGCATTATGCTAAATGAAATAAGCCAGGCAGTGAAAAACAAATACCACATGATCTCACCTATAAGTGAAACCTAATCAACAACAACAACAACAAAAACAAGCAAGGAAAATATGTAACCAGAAGCATTAAAATAAAGAACAAACTGACAGTAACCAGAGGAGAGGAGGAAGAGGGATAATGGGGAAAAAATAGGGGAAGGTCCATCAACAAACATGTATAAAGGACACATGGACAAAGCCAAAGGGGATAGGTTCCAGCATGGGAAGTGGGGATGGATGAGGCAGGGGGCCTAGGTGGTATGAGAATAGATTCTTTACATTCTTCCTAAACTTTAACTGTAATGCCATCATGCCTGCAAATATTCTTATATACACATCAAGCTTTCCATCATAATATCTGCATTATAATCTCTACACATGAAACTCCCCAATGTTCTCAAATAGTTTCTCTATTCCTCCCTTCCTCACTTCTTCCTTTCCTTGCTTCCTTCCTAACCTAATTTTGTTCCTTCCTTTCTTCTTTTCTAAATTCCCTCACTCCTTCCTGCTTTACTTCCTTCCATCCTTTATTCCTCCCTTGTCTCCCTCCTTTCCTCCTTTTCTCTATCTCTGTCATTAACACGTAACATTTTACATTACCACTTATTTTGCTAAGAGTTTCTTACCTACTTCTATGCCTAGAAAACTGATACAGGTCTTTAGTTTCTCAGTTGATCTCAAAAACTGATTTTAAATTTCCTATATTTTGTTTCATTTTTAAATAATAATTACATTGTATTTTTGTATGTACTACCCACCACTTCATAAACTTTCCTTGCTCTTAGTCTATTGGAAGCAGCATAAGGTCTGCCCGGAAAAAGTCCAGCCATTGTTAATATAATGAGAAAGGTTTGCAGGACATTGGTGCAACCTGACAGCCCAGGAGAGTGGAATGGAATGTGCATACATGAACAATGATGACTCAACTGGACTAGTCAGTGGAGGCAGTAGATGCCTTTGAGTGAGCCTGTGTGCTGTGTGGTTATCACATTGAAAATTACTGAGCGAGTACAGCAAAAATCTGCATCAAATTTTGCATTAAGCTTGAACATTCCTCCATGGAAACTATTCAGATGTTTGAGAAGACCACAGCTTTGGGCTGCTGGTGATTGGCAGCTTCATCATGACAACGTGCTCACTCACACATCATGTCTCATGTAGGAGACCATTCTGGGTGTGTGCCCAGCCCCCAGTGGCAAACGTTTACTGCAAAGTAACTTCCTAAAATCCATGCTAAACCTTCCAAGGATGAGTGTAATCAGTTCAACCACTTTTATCTTTTCATTTGCAAATATCCCTCTTCTGTGATATAATTAGTGGCATTGGCTCCTTTGTTTTCTGTCAAAGGTAACCACCTAAAGCGAACCTGTGCATGGTAAATGCGGACCTTCAGGTAATGTGCCCAGAAACCCAATAAAGGCTGGTCACTGTAAGGGCCAAGGTTTTTTGCTCCCCTTGAGAGAAAAACCATGCTGTCTCTTTTCCTCCACTAGACTCAGTAGTCCATGTAAATGTCTCATTTTATCCATAATCACACAGACACTGTGGGCCGGTGTCTGCCTCAGTCTCATGCAGTATTTTTGTGAAACGTCACATCACCTAGGTGATGCAAACCCCCACAGCCCAGATTTGGTGCCCTGCAACTTCTGGCTTTTCCCAAAACCAAAATGACCTTTGAAAGAGAAGAGATTTCAGAACATTGATGAGACTGAGGAAAATATAATGGGGCAGGCAGCTGATGGTGACTGGGAGAATTGTGTGAGGTCTAAAAGTGCCCTTTGAAGGGGACTGAGGCATCATTGTCCTATGTACCATGTTTCTTGTATCTTGTAGCTTCTTCAATAAATATTTCTATTTGTATATTATAGGGCTAGATACCTTTTGTACAGACCTCATATTCCATGCCTTACACACTTGTATAATCATACTTGTATACATACATACTTATATAATCAACACACTGGCTAGAAAAATAAATGACGAATAGTAACTATTAGTGAACTCTAATGAAGAAATGAATGTCAGTCACCCATGAGCAATTATGATTATTAGTCACCCAAAATACTGGCCCAAATATAATGTCTTTTATTTTACTTTGTTTTTTTTGTTTGTTTGTTTTCATGATGTCTTTTTATATCTAAACTTCATGAATTTCTGTTATTGACTTAAATATTCATATCACATAACTCCAAACAAAGACTCATATTTGCAATCCAAAGAAAGCAAAGAATATACTGATGTACACTTAAGGATATACAAAAATGAGAGTATGGCCTGAAAAAATCAAAAAAGGATACTCTTCACCAAATGTCCATTATACAAGACATTCTGAGTTATAACTCTAGAGGAGTAACACATTTTCTACATAAATGACCAAGTGTTATGAATGACTTTGATCTCCAAATGAGCTATGTGGAGTTTACTATTAAAAGTTATAACTTAATTTTGAAACTATATGTGCAGCAACTATGTTATGACAGGCCTATAGTCCCTTTGTACACATAACACTTGATGATTAATTTATATTTTTCTGAGTGTTTTTCACAGATGGTTCTTAAATAAGATGGTCATTCTGAGGAGGATAAACAGAAAGCAACCATCATCCTAAATAGGATTGTGACAAAAACAAGTATAAGAATCGTGCTTGCCAGAGCTTTTAACATCAACCTGATGGTCTGTGGGTTGCTGAAATGTTTGCTTCTGACAGGAACAGAAGCATATTTAATGAATATACTTAATAATATATGAGGGCAATATGATCTTCACCATTACACATGTGGAAAAAGCAAAGGGCCCTGACATGATGAAGAACTGGTCTAGACAGCTTGCACTCTTACTGCAAATGGAAACTACAGAACCTATAAATGCAACAAAGAAGCATAAATTTGAGAAAGGAATATAAAAATAAAAATAAAAAAAACACTAGAAAAATCAAGTGTGTTAGAAGCTGGGTTTGGTAGCATTCTGGTTTTAAGACTTATAAGTTATATCAGTCTACTCATACTACAATAACAAAATACCACAGATTGGGTGGCCTAAACAACAGAAGTTTATTTCCTATGGTTCCAGAGGCTTGGTAGTCTAGTATCAAGGTACAGATCTATTTGTTTCCTGATGAGAGCTTGCTTCCTGGTTTGCAGATGGCTACCTTCTCACTGTGTGCTCATAGCAATTTCTCTTTGTGCATGTGCAAAGAAAGAGAAAGATCAACTTCTATGAATTTTCTCTTACAAGGACACTAATCCAATCAAGTGAGGGCCATATTCTTAGGACCTTATTTAACCTTAATTAGTTTCATGAAAGCGCACTCTTCTACCCAGTACAACCACGTTGGGGGAAGAGCTGCAATATATGAATTGTGTTTATTGAGAAACACATTCAGTCCATAACATAAACTTCTTTTCTCTTGTCATATTGTCTTGGAAACATTAAAACCTGTCTCTCTGCAGAAGAAACAGGCAGGAGTTAAAGCTAGATTAAAATTAATTTCATTTTTTATAAGGTTATTGCATAGATGATACTCTGTACTTATATCAGGGGACATAGAATGATTTAATTTTTTTTCTGACTTTAGAGATGTTAAGATTGGTATAAGAGAGCAAAATTATATAACTTGACAAATTGTATTTTTTTGTCTTTGATTATTTTGTTGGTGAAAATAATTATGCCAAAATGGTTTCAATTTGTAGTTCTTTTTGCATTTGAGAAACTAAATATTTGTCTATATTTTTATGTTAATTATGCATTTAAACTTATAAGAAAAATTTTAATCTGTTTCTGTATTTGATCATATGTCAGAAAATTCTAAAGGCAGCCAAAAGCAAATACAAAGTCTATTAAATATAAAATATTATTAATAGTATCTGAGATTTTATTTGTTATCTACTTTTTAACTTTTCTAGCTTCACTATCCTTGTTATGTAGGCATTTATTCTGAGAGTGATAATATTCATACTAAGAGAATGAGTGACCCTGTTAAATTTGAAATAGAGATACAAGAAAGGGAAAGTCAGTGTAATAGGTTGTACTGTGTTGCTCAAAAAGATATGTACAAGTCCTAACCCCTGGTACTAGTGCATGTGACCTAGGTCTTTGCAGATGTAATCAATTTAAGATGAAACCATACTGAATCCGAGTGAGCCCTATAATGTTCAGAACTCTGAGAAAACAATGTTTTGTTGTTTTAAGCCACCCAATGTATGATACTTTGCTACGGAAGCTCTAGAAAACTAGGAGTCATATATTAAATAATTAATAGAGATGATCTTTGAATATATATAGACCAGGAAGAAAGGGAGAAATCAAACTAATATTTATTGAGGCTATATTACATCCTTTGCTCTAATAACTTTTAAATATAGCTCATTAAGTAGATTTTATGAATTTAGAGAAATAGATATGACTCCCATTTCCAAAATATCAGAATTAAGGCTTTTAAAACATTAGTAATCTGCCTTTTTAACAGCATATATAGTGATTCCTAGATTATTCCAAGGCTTATAGTGATACAGTTTTGTTGAGTTTTTTAAAATAAATATTTATTGAACATCAGTACACTTTTAGTCACTTATCTAGACACTGTAGACTGTTAGACAAAGAAGGTTTCAAAATAAACAAAAGTGTCTTCCCTGGAAAAGCTTCAAGATAATGTAAGCAGAAAGATAATAAAGACAATAAATAAGTAAAGTATACAATATGATTGTGGCAATGAGAACGCCATTTGAAGAGAGACTGGAAAGACAAGAGGGAGAGAACTATGCAGAGAAGTGGGGAAAAGCACTTCAGGCAAATATCTGAGTGCTGCCTGGCTTGTGACATGAATGAGTAATGGCCTGGGCAGCATTTTAGCTGGGGAAAATGAGAACAAAAGTGAGAAAAATTAAAAGGACCCAGTTAGGATTGAGCATATACGTAGCAATTGTAAAGATGTTGCCTTTATTGAGAATGAGTGGGATGCTATTAGAGAATTGTAATCAGAGCAGCAGTATCAGGGTACTCATTTAGTGATGGGTAACTTATCTAGCATGGGTATATTTAGTAAGCTAGGTCCTTTTTCAGTTGATATCAAGTCTAGAGCCTTAATTTGGGTGTTCATTTGAATATTTTTTAAATTTTATTGATTGATTGTAGAGAGAAAACAAGAGAGAGAGAGATTTTTTGTTCTACTTATTTATGCATTCATTGGTTCCTCTTTTAACAGTCCTGATCAGGGATCAAACCTGCAACCTTGCTGGATCCAGACAACACTGGAACCAAGTGAGCTATACAGACAAGGCCATTTGAATATTTTTAACCATCAGTGGCTGACCTTGATTGCAAGCCACATGGAACTATTACATTTAACAATAGAAACAAAAATTGAGACCAGGCCTTCTGTGTTTATATCTGCAATAGCAAGCAGGACAGATGGATAGATGGATGAATAGGTAGATAGATAAGAAGCATATATATTACCTCTTATCAGATAAGCAGTCAGATTAGACAGAAATAGAGTCTTGTGTCAAATTTCAGAGTGATTGGTCTGTTGTTTTTGTATTTTGAACTGCTCAGCATTTATTTCACTTTTCCTTGTTCTTTTTCCACCAGTGGATACTGGTATAGTGGGACTGATAAATAGTTTCATTTAGACAATAAGACACTGCATCCAATTCCCTTGAAGAGTAATATATATCCCATAAAGGTCCAAGGTTTAAAGCTAAATGCAGTAACAGATTGATATTGAGAATTTTTATTTCTTTGGAGAACAGGTTATTGCATGTTTAGCTGCATCTGGGTTGCCTATACACTTTAAAAGGTTTTGTAAATTAAAAATGTGTGTAAGAATGTGAAGCAGCCATCAGGCTGGACTACAAGGGTCCTCTGTTTTGCTACACACATTATATATTTACTCTTCTCATTAATTTCATCAGTGTATTCACCCTCTATTACCATTCCCAGTCTATGTGTTTCTGACATGTAACCCAGACCTGATTAATTGTGAGTGTAGATTTGCTCTGAGGTCTGTGATTAGTTCAGGGATATACGCATCAATGATACACATTCAGAATCATTAAAAGATAAAGAGCCTTTGCCTCTGAGATTATTGGAAGATGTCTCAGGTTCTTTTTTTAACACAGAGGAATGCGAGGCTAGAATCATTAGAGATATCATGTACAGAAGGCGAAAAAGCAAAGACAGAACTTAGGGATATAAGTGAATATCTTGATGAGCTTATCTTAGGTTTGATCTATCCACAGCTTTCTTTGTTGCCTAGAAAATAAATTCATTTTCATTTTTGTTGTGTAGGTAAATTTGAGCTGGATTTGAGTCATTTATTTGCAGTTAAGATTAAAATATCTTAACTGATCCATTGAATAATTCAGAGAGACTCTATTGTAAATCCAAATCGATGCAATTACCCTGAATCCCTTTTATTGATTATTTATCCCTCTTCTGTCCCTATGCATTAAAGTTACACATCCTGAAAAGGTATACAATATTTTACACAAATTTTTACACAAAATATTTTTACACAAAAAGTGAATATCACACTCAGTCCACCTCCACTTTTTTTTCTCT
>PVKM010000551.1:0-102642 GCA_004027735.1 Carollia perspicillata
ATGCTCCCAATATTTTGTGGTGTTTGTCAAATTGACTCAGAGCCTCCTTCACTTCTTGCTTTCTTACCCTATATCTGGCTTTAATCTCAGATTTTGTTTAAATGGCTAATTGTCTTGGGATGCTGGTAAATTAGTTTTAAAGTTTCTTAAATACCAAATATAAGTGAATCTCTGTCTTAACTCTTAAATAGCCCTTCTGTGGCTTATGTTTTTATTTTTATTTTTACTTGAGAGTTCAGATCAAGTAACACCACCCCTCCCACCTGCAATCCCCAGGCAAACAAATCCAAAATAGTGTGCTCAAAGTCCCATCAGAGTTCACGATCTTTCCCTGTACCAGACCTCTCTCCACGTTGATCCAACCCATGGTACCTTCAAATGGCATTCTTTTTATAGACCATGGTCAAACTAGGTATTATTCTTCACCTAACCCCATCCTGGACAAGAATTCTAAGGTATGAGAGCAGTTTGCCTTATTCTTTCAATCTCCCAGGTGAACCAACCTCAGAACAGGTCTAACCAAGAACAACTTGATTTAGTCAAAAGCTCTGTGCCAGCTGAGGAATGATATCTGAGTTCCATCCACCACTGACTCTAACTGGCCATGTAACCTGTGCCCAATGGCTCAACTTCTCTTAGCCTCACATCCCCCATCTTTAAAGCAGAAGGTTAACCATCCAATGCCAAAGAATATTTCAGCTTGATTTACAGTGGAATTCCTAAGAGAGTAGGGGTATCTGGTGAGTTTTTTGAATTAACATTTAATCAGTAAGTTGCAGAGTAGAGACATTGCCTAAGAACTTAAACAAGAAAGCATAGTCTCTCAACTACACCTAATGTCATCTGGATTATGTTCTCCCACATATTCCTTTTTTAAAAGAATACAGTTATTTAAAAAAACACATTAACACGTCTTTGTTCATTAGTTGGAGTATGAAATGCTCTGCCTCCTATACTGTAGTACCTATATCCAAAACCTACCAAAAAAAGTCGAGTCCTTAAGAAATACAGCAGCACTTTTAGCTATCAGACAATAATAAACTGGGGATGACAGATAGTGCTGATCATGGTGATTTCATGGTGCGAATGGTAAGGGCTGAGCAGCTTCCCATTAAATTAATGAGAATCCTGGGCCTTTAGGGCCAGCAGAAGCGAGCAAAGTAATGGAGACGTCTGAACACCTTTCTATCACCCTGGGAATGAAAGGCAAGATTGAAAGGACAACCGTTGCAGTTAAGTGTTTGCCTTTTCATGCAGTTTATCCTCTGGTTCAGGCTGTTCCTCCATTATTCTCTCAGTTTGGTTTTCAAGATCAGCAGAGATAAAACAGCCATTGTAAGGTATTTTGGGTTGTTTATAGTTTGTTTTCTGAATAAATAAGAAATAAAAGACCAGAAATCCCTCCAGGTCTCTGAAACTGTCTAGTGAAGTATCTTTTTAATTTGAAATCATAAAGTGAGATTTTCTTTTTATGGTCTGTCTTCTTGCTTTTACTGTCAGCGACTCTTTGGTCTGCTATGTAAAGAAGGGTATCGCAATTAGTTACAGGTAAACAGATAAATACACTAGACTGTAATTGCGGGTTTTATCTTGAAGCAGAATGCAAAGATCGGAGACATAGTGGATTAGGAATCAGGTGAGTTGTGCTACTAACAACCTGTGCAGCCAGGAAAACTCATTTCCTCTCTCAAGGCCTCAGTCTCTTCAATGGTGATAACAACTGATTTGACCAAATGGTAACTTTTTCCAACACTTTGAAATGTACTGCTCTCTTTGAAAATGAAGAGAGAGGGATGTAAATGAACAAGTAGTTGATACTGTTGTTGAAAACAAATATTCTAGAATTTACCTTTTGAGGAGCATAGATCCTCAGCATATATCCTCTTCTATAGGAGGAAAGAATATTCTATACCACCTATTTTCCTGTTATGTTTTGAAAAGGAGGCACACAGAATGTCCTTCACATTGCTGCTGCTAGTATTCTTTGCCATGACTCGTAGCACCTGTTTAGTCAACACTGATCAACTAATCTTGACACAATTGGTTTTCTGACTCACTTTAGTCCACAATTCAATTCTCTTAACCCCAATCCTTAAATATCACTTTGAAAAAGTTCATTTTTTATAATGTTTTAAAACAGAGATCATGCAGAGACTGCATTTCCATTTAGTCAAAAAATCCTCTATGTCTTTTCTAACTCCTTAGAATGCCTCGTCTTGTCTTCTCAATACTTATTAACATCTTACCCAGAGAATGAAAGTTTAAAGAAAACTGCTGAAGACTGAAAATAGTGTATACATTCAGAAAAAAGTTTTTAAATTATGAACTTAATTTCCAGGTGCTTGAACATGAACATTTTCATGAAGAAATACAAAAAGGTTTGCTAGATCTATATTCTCTATAGACTTCTGAAAGAGTTCAAGCATCTGGAAAATAATAAAATCAAAATTGAATATGCTAAGTTTCTTTGTAAGTTTTTTTATAAAAGTCTGCAAAGAAATAGCAACCTTGAATACCTACCATTTGCCAAACATTTTATGTGTATTGGCATGTTCTATCTCACATTAGTCCTGTAAGTGTCATACTATGAGTTCTGATTTACAAATAGAGAAACGGAGACGAAGCCAGGCACAGGAACGAACGCCTGGCCTTGTAGGTAGTAAACAGCAGAATCAGCATTCCAACCGTGGCCTTCCATGGCTCTGACACGGGTGTTCTTTTTTCACTGTATATCAGTGCTTCTCTTGAAAAATCCTGTTAGATAATCCCCTTTTCGATGTTCTTTGTACTTTTCTTTCTCTCTCTCTCCTTAAGCTCAAGGCGAAGATGTTTTATTGCAGCTCTTTCCTACCGGCCATGACTCTGAAACTAATAATAAAATGTTGTTGTATTAATAAAGTTAGCACTATGTGGCAAGGGTAGATGCTATAAGTACATACAGATTTAAAAACAATGGTTTGAGAAGATTTAGCAATTTGTTTAAGATAAAATTGTTGGATTTTTCTGAAGAAAAAACGTAATCCCATATGTCTCTTATGAAGAAATCTGACTGAAGAAAAATATATATATAGTAAAATTTCATTTATTTCAAGTAGGGGGAGTTTAATTATATTCAACTACTATTTTTAATTGGTTGTCTATCTTTACTCTAAAAAGTCCCTTTAACAGTGCCCTCTTCAAAAAACTTCTCATCCTACACCTAGAAGAAACAAACGAACAACAACAAAAAAAAACCCTAACTAAATGCCACTGGTATGATACACTACTGCCATCCAGTGGCCATTGAAGAAACAAATTGTAAATGCTTCATAGCAGCAAATGACTACAGGTGTATGTATTTAAAATGAAATAAAATGTTGAGATTGAAGGAAAATATTTGAGTAGTAAAATTCAATGTTATTACATATCCTGGACATGATCTTTCTCAAAGTGAGTAAACTGGCCTGTGTGTCATGATGTAATGTTAATGTTAGAGGCTTTTAAATAATTAAAAAACATGAATGAAGGAAAATGAATGCGTGCTGTGCAATTGCAAATTTCTCTTTAAATTTTGTAACCCTTTTGATTCAACACAAGTTTCTATTGGCACCTATGTTTCAGGAACACTGTGAGGTGACATGTGTGAATGCAGAGCTTGTCATGGTGGTTGATATACTCACTGAGGAAAACCAATCGGGTTTGGTCCCTGGGGCATGGATGCTAAGATTGAACAAAACATCTTGGATCTTTTTAGGATGAAAATTAATAAAATCAAAATCATGTAAATTAATGTACACATTTAATTTTTTGTTATTTGTTGAATTTGTCTTGTTTCTATGTTTGTTCATTGTTTATGTTGGCTTATTCGAACCACTGGTGCCAAAGACATATCCATAAAGAAAGGCAGAAACCAGAAATTTTGGATTCAAATATGTTTAGAATCCTACGTTGGAAGAGATCAAAAGTACAGCTAAACCACAGAACAACCATCATTCAGAACCACCTGATTTGGATGAATGAAAGTCCTACAACCAGAGACTTGAACAAGAAGCCATACTGAGATTGTAAAAGGGGGTGGAGATGGGGAATGGGCTGGTCCTATGTCCACGTGTGGTAGATAAAATCAAGAGGGGTCCATCCTGGGAAGTGAGAGGTCCCAGCCCCGCACCAGGCCCTCCAAGCCAGAATTCCAGTGCTAAAAAGAGAAGTCCTCATAACTTCTGGATGAAAAAATAATGACAGAAAACTTCCCTAACCTGGTGAAAAAACAGAGTCCCAAACAAGAAGCCCACACCAAAACACATCATAATTAAAATGTCAAAGGTTACAAACAAAGAGAGAATCTTAAAAGAAGCAAGAGAAAAGCCATTAGCTACCTACAAGGGAGCTCCCATGAAACTGTCAGCCAATTACAGAAACAATATAGGTCAAAATAAATTGACATGAAATACTCAAAGTGATGAAAAGCAAGAACCTACAACCAAGATTATTCCACCCAGCAGAGCTATCAATTAGAATCAAAGGACAGATAAAGATCTTCCCAGACAAGAAAAAGCTAAAGGAGTTCATCACCACCAAACTAGTATCACAGGAAATGTTAAAGGGTCTTCTTTAAGAAGACAGAAAAAACAAGATAAAAATTTTGAATAAAATGGCAATAACTACATATCGACAATTGAATCTAACAAACAAAATAAGCAAACAAGCAGAACAGAAACAGACTCATAGATACAGAGAATATTTTGATGGTTGCCACATGGCAGGGGGGTTAAGGGGATGTATAAAAAGGTAAAGGAATTCAAAAGTACACATAGGTTGTTACAGAATTGTAATGGGATGTAAAGCACAGCATAAGAAATATAGTCAATAACATTGTAATAATTATGTATGGTGACGGGTGGGTGCAAAATTCATTGTGATGAGCACTTCATAAGTTATATAATGCCTACTCACTGGGGTGCATGCCTGAAACTAACACAATATTGTGTGTCAACTGTTGTTTAAAAATTAAAAATGATTTGAATCTTATTTTACTTTTTAAAGGTAATATTTATTTATTTTAAAAGAGAGAAAGGAAGGGAGGGAGAAAGAGAGGGAGAAAAACATCAATGTGTGGTTGCCTATCGCACACCTGCAACTGGGGACCCGGTCCGCAACCCAGGCATGTGCCCTGACTGGGAAATGAACCGGCAGCCAATTGGTCTTCAAGCCAGAGCTTAATCCACTGAGCCACACCAGCCAGGGTAAAGAAATTATTTAATTTTTTTAAAAAAGCATCATAAATTGTAAGAACCTCTGATTATTTTTAGCAAATACTTATTGAGTTTATTGGAGAAACATTTCATGTTTATAAATACAGCACAATCTTGCCTTCAAAGTAATTATCATTCACTACAGAAAGCAGAAACACATATATACAAATACAATACAATATTCACAATGTCAGGAACAGGTAAGGAACAGTGTCTCCTTATTCATAATAAGCCAGCAATGGCTTGGCATGTGGTCAACACCTGATTGTTGTTAGGTGAATGACTGCAGCAGTATAGCCGAGTTAAGCACAAGGTGTTACTAGACATCTGACTACAATCTGAGAGGCCGTGGGAGGCCCTCTGGAAGAGGACACGGGGCCAAGGTGTGAGGAGGCCCAAGCAGTCGAAATAGGAGGGTGCAGTAAAATGTCTCAGAGATCAGCAGGTGGAAAGGTCCGGAGTTGACACTAGAATTCTCTAAGTCAAGTCATTTGGAAACAAGAAAACTACAGGTAAATAACTTGATAAAAGTCACATCATGGGCAATGTCACAACCAATTTTAGACTGGGTCTTCCAACCCCTTCCATATTTTTTTTTATTATTTTAGCAGTGCAACTGTAAATGCCTTCTTTTTCTGGCAGGGAGAGGACAATAGGTTTCACATGTGGTGGTAGTGAAACTAGATATAAAGAAACTAAAGGAAAAGTTGGGTTAAGAAAGAATATGTAGTACTCAACTAATAACTGGACATAGATGGACATTGAGATGTTCTATTTACCAGTAAAGGGAGGAAGAAATGAGAAGAAGCTGAACCTTGAATGTCTTGTCTGTTAGCTCTTCACCAATTCATTAATGCTACTATTGTTTACATATTCTTGTACATAACTTTGGAGAGAAGTTCATTGTTGGTGGCCATGGAAATGGCTTGCTACACAGTGAAACATTTTGAAAACTGACTCAAGACTAAATCAGTTGTAAGAAAGTCCAACAGGAGGACTTGAAAGGTAAAACAGAGGGATTAGATTGGAGGGTGAGTCGCTACCATCATCACCAAATGCTTAAGGAGCATCTACTGTGTGCTAGACAATGGGGTTGGTGGTCACTAGGAAGAGGAATAGATTAACTATAATCCGCTCTTCACTGCCAACATCTGGTTCAGGTTCTTGGGTGTTCTCTTCAACACTAATTACCCCAATTTAAGATGCAACTTACTAAGGGATTGTTCTGTGTCAGTGAGAGTTCTACATATTCCATATGTATAATCTCATTTAATCTTGATAACAACTATGTAAAGTAGCTCCTTATTACCATTTTACAGATGAAGGAAGCAGTAAGGGAGTATGCAGAAAGTAATTGACATAGCAGGAGTGACTGCTAACCTTTGAAAGGATATCCTGCTCACATAGTTGGCTTTTGGCTGGCGTAGGCAAAGGTGACTTTCAGAAGGGTTCTCACCATTCCCAGAACTGAGGAGAGGCTCGCCATGCCTACTTCTTCTACAAACAATGTGGTTGATAACGAACACCTGCTTTCCTCCTGGAAATCTGAATTTTGGTACGTACTAGGCAAAGGATACCTATGTGATCAGCCCCCAATACAAACCCTAAGCAATAGGTCTCTAATGAAGGTCCCTGGTTGGCAACATTTCACATGTGTTGTTGCAAGGAGTTGCTGCAGGAATTCATCTTCTGTGACTCTCCTGAGAGGGGACCTTTGGAGCTTGCACCTGTTTTCCTCCAGACTTTGCCCCAGATGCCTTTTCTCTTTGCTGATGGTATTTTGCATCTTTTCACTGCAATAAATCACAGCTATAAAGTACAGCTGTATGCTGAACTCTGTGAGTCCTGGTGAAGTATTGAACCTGAGGCTAATATCTGGGAATCCCAGTCCAGGAGAAATCTAGACAGACCTGCAGGAGAAACAATATCACAGTAGTTTGTGATCCTTCGAATCCGGGGTGCTAAAAATTAGAATGATTTGTTTTGTTGGAAGAGAGAAAGAACAAATGCTGAGTGTTTAGTTGATAGCCTAACTCCTCACTAAAACAGAATGTTCTTGTCTTCATTAAGTTTTGATTTGGATTTTGCCTCATGAGAGGTGAATGGGAACCTTGCTTCTGTAGGATGTGGTCTTCTAGAAGAGAAGAATCATCTAACTGCAGTCACTCTCAAACTTTAACGTGCTTTAAAAATACCTGGTGGGTTTGTAAAGCCACTCGGAGCCCCACACTCTGTTGGTTTCCTGATTCAGTAGGTCTTACATGGGGCCAACAATTTGAAGATTAACAATTCTTGATGCTACTGGTTAGTAGACCACACTGTGAGATCAATGGACCTACTAATTCACTAGCACCTCTAAGCACCTATTGGTAAGGAGATGGTACCCTCCTTTGGGAGAAGAGAAGTTCATGTCACAGAATCTTCTCAGAAGACAAACCCACATAACAATTGCTTCTGTCCCCAGTTAAGTAGGTGTTTATTTGATTTTTAAAATTGGACTTTGAGCCCTTGTAACTCAAAATCCTTTTCCAGAATTACTTTCATATTTCATAATCCTTTTCCAGAATTACTTCTACTGATAAGAACCATCCAAGTGAATACCTGTCCATGATTTGAGGTCTTATCCTCAAACACCTTAAATATTGATGTGATGTAGCTTATCATTTAATGCAGGCTCAGTGACTGACCAGATGTGGCTTTTTTCTTCTTTTCATTCCTTAGTCGAACAAAGTTGCTTTGATTACATTGCTTATTATGTGGCACATTTTATTCTTGCAAAATGTGCCTCATTTTCATTCTTCTTCCATTCCATCCCATCACTATTCTTATTTCCACCATGGAATTTGGCAAGTGCTACAAACCAGGCCTTCTTCTATATCTTTTTCCCTCTTTGGAGATCTGGTTTTTATCAGAACACCAATGTTTCCCATCTCAGGTGTCATTGCTTGTATCTTGAGAAAATCTCTATACCTCACTAGGCCTCAGATCTCCATCTGAAGAATGAGCAGTGTAATAGTTAATTTTATGTGTCAACTTGACTGAGTCACAAGATGCCCAGCTATTTGGTCAAACATTATTCTGGGTCCTTCTGTGAGGGTGTTTTTGAATGAGATTAACACTTAAATCAATAGACTGTGTAAAGCAGATTGCTTTGCATAATGTTGGTGGGCCTCAGCCAGTCAGCTGAAGGCCTGAATAGAAGAAAAGGACAACCTCTCCCCAAGAAAGAGAAGATTCTCCTTCCTGACAGCCTTCAAACTGACACCAGCTCTTCCTGCCCAGTGGTCTTTGAACTGGGACATCAGCCCTGCAAATTTTAAACCTATCAGCCCCTGTAATCATCTGAACTAACCTCTTACAATATATCTATTTATATTATTTACATTATCATATATTATTAAATAATATTACATATATTATAATAAATTATAGTAAACCTCTTTATGTGTTCATAAATAAATTTACATGAATACAGGGGTTGGCAAAAATAGGTTACAGTTGTTTGTATGAAAAATAAATTAGTCGATTAAAATAATAAAACAATAGCCCTGGCTGATGTGGCTCAGTGGATTGAACACTGACCTGTGAACTGAAAGGTTGCTGGTTTGATTCCCAGTCAGGGCACAGCCTGGGTTGTGCGCCAGGTCCCCAGTTAGGAGTGTGTGACAGGCAACCAATCAATGTATCTCTCAAGCATAGATGTTTCTCTCTCTCTTTCTCCCTCCCTCCCTTTCTAAAAGTAAATAAATCTTTTTTAAAAGCAATAACAAATTGTATTTCATGTAAACTATAAACTGTAAACCTACTTTTTCTGTCCGTGGTAAATTATATATTATAGTAAATAATAATACTTTATAGATAAATATATAAAGTAAGTTGTTATGTATATGGAGGGATATATTATAATTTTATACATATCCTGGGTTCTGTTTTGCTTAGGAATACAGACAAATATAAGGAGTTTGAGCCTTTAGCCTAAATCATTCGAAATCTTTAAAATCTGTGGTTCCAAATAATACTGACCAGACAAGAATGTACTAATTGTGTTATCAGGATCCCTTCTGTTCTAAGGGTTCTAGTTTATATTGATGTTCAAATCTCATCGTGAAACTTTAATAAAAACTATAGAGCAACTGAAACTAGTTCAACAAGTATACATTGGGGATACAGCTCTAACCAAAGCCAAGTCCCTGCCCCTGATCTTGACAGAGTGACTTTAGAAGTGTAGAAAGTTCACATCAGTTTAAAAACCATTGTGTTTCTGGATGCATTATGGACTGAATGTTTATGTTCCCTGAAATTTGTTTGTTGGCATCTTAACTTGCAAAGGGATGATATTTGGAGGTGGAGCCTTGGAGAGGTAAGTAGGTCATGGGGGTGGAGTCCTCATGAATGGATCACAGGGAGCTCTCCAGCCCTCTTTCTGCCATGTAAAGACACAGGAAAAAGAAAAAGAAAACCAACAACAACAACAACAACAACAAACAGCAATCTGCCACCAAGAAGAATGACTGCACCAGAATCTGACCATGAGTGATGATGGTATTCAGTGTCTAAGAAGCAACAAGCTGCTTTAGAGGAAGTAACTCATTTTTTATGTATTTATACCAGGCGCTTTATGTATAGTATCTTAAGTCTCCTTAAAAAATGGTATTATTCTTATTTTATAGAGAAGGAAACTCAGGCTCACAGATAAAGTAACTTAGCCAAGGTCGCAGAGACGAAAATGAAGTCAGGACACAAACCAGATTTACCTGGTTTCAAATTCAATCTACCTCCTTTTCCAAAGCACTCTGAAAAGTAGATAGAGGACTCCCTTCAAGGAAACTGCTCTAGCTAAAGAGAAAAGTAATAATTTAGATTTTTTTAAGAGCAGAAGATATTGGGGGTACTGATCAGTCATAATTGTAGTTGAATTTTTTAAGAAATTAATGAATATTTATTAAAGCAGTTTTAACTGGGATGCCTCCTGCCCTTTGATGATCCTTTTACCCATCTCTCTGTAGCTATCACCATTCTCCCCCAAGTACCCACTGCTTTAGAATCCTAGAGTAATGGTAAGGAAAGATATCTGGAAGAGGATTCCACAAGAAAAGTAGAAGATACAGACTCCGAAGTTTACTAAGTTGAATTACAATGGGTAAAAGAATGCTTCAGTTTTTCTCCCACAACCAACTCTGGAATAGGTTCTGAAGTATGCCCTATCATGCAATACATGTCAAAAGATCAAAGATTATAACTAGTAAAATACATAAATCAGTGTTTCTTTAATTTTTATATTCTCTTTATTCATTATTTATTGCCACAATACTACTTAATGAAGTTAGATAAATAGCATGACATCAGAAATATGGAGGTGTGAGAGGTTCCCTTGGTCCCTCCCCTTGAAGTTCCAACAGTTTGAACAGCTGTAACTCAAAGAATTCCCTGCTCGATGCACAAAAATACCTAACAGTCCATTCATTGAAACATCTAAAGGTGGGGAGGTGTGAAAAAGTGGGGGAAGCAAGAAGGGAGGAGGAGGACTAAGAGAAGCCACGGACACAGCCCTGTAGCCAGGAGCTCACAGCAAAGCTCAACCCAGAGAGGAAAGGAATCTGGTTGTGGCCAGTGATCCTTTCAGCCAGAAAGAGCAAAGAGATTCTGTGGGCATTCCTGCAGGAGTGAGCAACATGAGCTCTGCCTGAGCACAGAGATCCGGACAAGGACACAGTACAGGGGTGCAGCTGTGGTTGTCGGGCAGTCAGCATTCCAGATGGAAAAACAAAGACGTGAAGCCCTGCAACCCCACTGTCTCCCGGAGTTCGCCTCCCTTGGCCTTTGGTGTTGGCTTGTGGAGCACAGTATCTGTGAACTCAAGAGCTGGTATTAGAGAATCACTTTTTTCCCTGACCGAGAAGTGTACTCTGTGACTGGTTCCAGGGTCATGGCACAGGGGGACCCCATGGAGGTCTAAGGTCACCCCCTAGTGGGAGGACAAAACAACACAGAAGGCTGCTGATCTCCACCAGCCCACCCCACCAGCAGCACACATTGTGAACACTGACGGCAGTATGTGGCTACGGAGGACAGCACCGGGAGTTCACAGAACTAGAAAAGTTGTGATTCAGTGCCACCTACTGGAAAATAATAGAAAGACCTCTTTCTATTAATCTGCTAGGAAAGTGCCACTCATGCATAGATGCCTAGATATAGAAGGAACTCATCGAATACCATGTATAATCAAGGTAGCCAGGCAGCTCAGAAAGAAAAAATATCTCCAGGAAACAAGCTTAGAGTCATGGAAATATGTGATATAAGTGACAGAATTCACGATTGCAGTTCTGAAAATACCCAATGATTGAGAAAATATAAAAAGTCAGTTTAATGAGTTCAGAAAACAAATCAACAAACAAAATGTGTACTTCACTATAAAGACTGAAACTTTAAAAAAGAATCAAACAGAAATTCTGGAGATGAAAAATTCAATAAAAGAGAATAAATTAGCAAGCATAGGAAACAGAGCAGACCAGGTGGAGGAAAGTATTAGTGATATCAAAGAGAGAAATCTAGAAGTGATGCAGAAGAGAAAAGAGACAGACTTGGACATCAAAAAATGAAAGAACTCTACAAGAATTATCTGACTCCATCAGAAAGAGCAAGGTAAGAATAAAGGCATACCAGGAAAAGAAAAAGAGAGGGAACAGAGAGCCTGTTCAAACAAATAGTTGATGAGAATTTCCCAAATCTGTGAAAAGAACTAGATCCTTGAATCCAAGAAGCAAGCAAAACATCTTCTTACCACAATCCAAAGAGGACCTCTCCAAGGCACATTGTATTAAAACTGTCAAAAATTAATAACAGAGAAAAATTCTCAAAACAGCCAGGGGACAAAAGATAATGAACTATAAAGGAAAGCCCGTTAGGTTACCATCAGATTTCTCAGCAGAAATTCTACAAGCTAGAAGAGAGTAGAACCAAATATTCAAACTACTAAAACAGAGAAGTTACCAGCCAAGAATAATATAGCCAGCAAAGTTATTATTAAATATGCAGGAGAAATAAAGACATTTCCAAACACACAGAAGCTGAGGGAATTTATTACCAGAAGAGTTTCATTGCAGGAAATACTCCAGGAGGTCATTTTAGCTGAAACAAAGAATAAAAGTTCATAAAACTGTGAGTAAAATCACCAACAACTTACAGAAATAAAGCAGATAATTTGTGACAACAAAAAGCATAAAAGGGGTGGGGCTAAGGGTCTGAATTTGCCAAGAGGATGGAATCAGATTAATTCAAAAGAAAAAAAGACTACTGTATACAAGAAACGTTCTTTTTCATAAACGTAATGGTGACCACATACACAAAATGTGAAACGCATAACTTTAAAAAAAGAGAAAACAGAGGGAAGAAGTATAGAATACCACCAAACAAAAACAACAGACAGAAACACAAGAGAAAAGAACCGATGGAGGCACAGAGCTACCAGAAAACGAAAGGTAAACTGGCTGTAGGAAATCGTCATACACCAATAATCATCCTAAAAGTAAGTGGACTGAATTCACCAATAAAGAATCACAGAGCAGCACACTGGGTCAAAAAACAAAACCCAACTATGTGCTGCCTTCTGGAGACATATCTAAGCTGCAAAGACATTGTTAGATTCAAACGGAAAGTGCAGAAAATTATTCTCCAAGTAAATAACATCCACAGAAAAGCAAGTACAACAGTACTTACATCTGACAAAATGGATTTCAAGATAACAAAGGTAAGAAGAGACAAATATGGGTATTTCATAATGATAGAGGGGATACTATGTCAAGAAGACATAACATTTCTTAATACACATATATGCACCCAATCAGGGAGCACTGAAATATATGAAGCCACTACTAACAGAACTAAAGGGAGAAACAAACAAAAACTTAACCATAGTTGGGGACCTTAATACTACATGGACAGCTCTATATAGATTATTCAAACAGAAAACCAATAGAAATATTGGCCTTAAATGACACATTAGATCAAAAGGACAGAATTGACATTTACAGAGCCTTGGATCCCAGAACCTCAGATTATACATTCTTCTCCAGTGCACGTGGAAAATTCTCAAGATAGATCATATATATGTTGGATCACAAAATTAGCCTCAACAACTTCAAGAAGATTGAAATTAGCCCTGACCAGTGTGGCTCAATTGGTTGGACTGTCATTCCATAACCAAAGGGTAGGGGTTCAATTTCCAGTCAGGGCACATGCTGTGTTGCAAGCCCAATACCCAGTCTGGGTACAGACAGTCCCTGGTCTGGGTGCTATGGGAGGCAACCAGCCAATGCTTCTCTCTTACATGATATTTCTCTCTCTCCCTTCCTCTCTCCCTTCCTCTTTCCCTTGAAGCAATGAAAAAATGACCTCAGGTGAGGATAAAATTAAAAAGATTAAAATTATACCAAGCATATTCTCTGACCACAATGCTTTGAAATTAGAAATCAACTGCAAAAAAGAAGTTTAAAAAAAACCACAAATATGTGAAGATAAAAGAACATAACGCTAAAAAAAAGACTGGGTCAAAGAAGAAATAAAAGGTGAGATCAAAAGATATAGACAGACAAATGAGAATGACAATATGACATATCAAAACTTCTGGGCAACAAAAGTAGTAATAAGAGGAAATTTGTACAATTACAGGCCTGTCTCAAGAAACAAAGTAAATCCCAAGTAAACAACCTAACATTATATTTTAAGAGCTAGAAAAAGAACAAGTGCAACCCAAAGTCAGCAGAAAAAAAGGAAATAATAAAAATTAGAGCACAATTGAATGAAATGGAGAACAAAAAGATTATACAAAAAATTAGTAAAATAAAGCTAGTTCTTTGAAAAGATCAATAAAATGCCCTGGCTGGTGTGGCTCAGTGGATTGAGTGCCAGCCTGCAAACCAAAGGGTAGCCAGTTCAATTCCCACTCAGGTCCCCAGTAGGGGGTGTGCAAGAGGCAACCATACATTGATGTTTCTCTCCCTCTCTTTCTCTCTCCCTTCCCCTCTCTCTAAAAATAAATAAATCATTAAAAAAGAAAAGATTAATAAAATATGAGGGGAGACCCCCGAAAAAGAATTTATTAATAAAAAATTGGTATTTATTCTTACATGTTTAAACTTCAGTCACCTTCACAGTACTCCCCATTTTATACACTACACCTATCAAGATGGTTTGACACTGCTCCAAACAGTTTTTGAACTCATTGAATGTGATGCCTTTTAGTGCTTTTACTGTTTTTTGTTTCACTTTTTTCACATTGGCAACACATTTCCCTTTGAGGACTTTTTTTCATCCAGTGAAGCAAAAAAAAGTCACTTGGGGGTGAGATCAGGTGAATAGAGAGGATAGGGCACAAGATTCATGCCATTTTGGGTCAAAAACTACTGAATACTCAGCGCGGTGTGGGCAGGTGCACTCACAAATCACTCATTATAAAACCACTGAATCCTCACCACTGAACCACCAGGGAGTTTCATTGTGAAATGGAAAAACACATTGAAAGAGTCTGCAAAAAAATTCACTGAAGCCAAATGCAGCCTCTCACAATACCACCAGATGGTACAGTGATACAAATGGGTTCCTAAAACACTGACCTATGGGGGAAGCCTGTTCTACAATGGGACCACCCTCCAAAAGATAATCCTGGGGTTTCTTTTGGGTCCTCCCTCATAGACAAACCCCTGACTATATTCATTAAGAAAAAAAGAGAAAAGACTCATGTAAACAAAATCAGAAATGAAATGAAATTACTACAAACAACAGAGATACACAAAGTATCATACTAGAAGACTATGAAAGATGATATACCACAGAATTCAATAACCTGGAAGAAATGGGTAGGTTCCTAGAAATACAGACCTTCCCAGACTGAATCACAGACAACTTAAAAATCTAAATAAATCAATCAAAAAATGAGGAAATCGAAACAATCATTAAAAACCTTCCAAAAATAAAAAGTCCAGGACCATATGACTTCACTAATGAAATCTACCAAACATTCAAAGAAGCTTTGAACCCTATCTTTATAAAACTCTTCCAAAAATTTGAAGAAGAGGTAATAATTCCTTACACATTTTATGAGGCCAACATAATCCTGATACCAAAACCTGTCAAGGATAACACACAAAAAGGAAATTACAGACTAATATCTCTGATGGCTACAGATGCAAAAATCCTACATAAAATAATAGCAAATCAAATACAACAATACATCAAAATACTACAAATTAATCAAGTAGGGTTCATTCCAGGGGCACAAGGATGGTTCAACATATGCAGATCAGTCACGGTATTTTACCACATTAACCAAACAAAGGATAAAAATCATATGATCTTATTAATAGATTCAGAAAAAGCATTTGATAAGATACAGCATCAATTTATGATTAAAATACTCAATAAAATGGGTATAGAAGAAAATTACCTCAACATAATAAAGACCATATATGACAAACCCTTAGAAAATATCATAGTCATTGGTGAAAAAACTGAAAGCTTTTCCTCTAAAATCAAGAACAAGATAAGGATGCCCACTCTCACCACTCTAGTCAACATAGTTCTGGAAGTCCTAGCCAGAGCAATCAGGCAAGAGAAAAAAATAAAAGGCATCCAAACTGGAAAGAAAGAAGTAAAAGTGTCACTTTTGGCAGATGACAGGATTTCATATATAGAAAACCCAAAAGACTCAAAAAAAACCTATGAGAAATAATAAATGAATAACAAATGAAGTTGCAGGATACAAAATGGATGTACAAAAATCCACTGCTTCCCTATATATTAACAATGAAACTTCAGAACAAGAAATGAAAAGAATTTATTTTGCCATTGCAAACAAAAGAATAAAATACCTAGGAAAAAACTTAACAAAGGATGTAAAGGATGTATATATACTAAAGACTACAAAGCATTATTAAAAGAGATTGAAAAAGACAATGAAGTGGAAATAGATGGGAAGAATCAACTAGTAGTTAAGTGGCCATATTACCCAAAGTAATATACAGATTTAATGCAATTCCCATCAAAATTCCATTGTCATTTTTAGAGGAAATAGGATAAAAAATGATCAGATTTGTATAGAACCACATAAGACATGGGATAGCCAAAGTAATAATGAGGAAAAAGAATGAAGCTGGAGGTATTATACCATCTGACTTCAAATTATACTACAGAGCTACAATAATCAAAACAGCATGGTATTGGCAGGAAAAAAAGACACACAGAACAATGAAACAGAATTGAGAGCCCAGAAATTAAACCACGTGTACAGGAAAAATAATTTTTGACAAAGAAGTCAAAAACCCACAATGGAGAAAAGAAATCATCTTCAATAAATAGCACTGTAAAAATTGGAAAACTACGTGCAAAAAAATAAAGGTAGATTACGGTTTCTCCCCTTGTAAAAATAATTAATTCAAGATGGATCGTAGATCTAAATATAAAATATGAAACAATAAAAAATAGAAAAAATAGGTACTAAACTTATGAAGGTTGATCAGAGAGAACATTTTATGAATTTGACACTAATGTCAAAGGGATAAAGGCAAAAATAAATAAAAGAGACCATATCAAATTAAAATGCTTCTGCACAGCAAAAGTGCCAACAAAACAAAGAGGCAAGCAACTGAATGGGAGATGATATTCGCAAACAACAGCTTTGGCAAAGGGTTAATATCCAAAATATGTAAAGAACTTATAAAATTCAATACTAAACAAACAAACAATCCAATTTAAAATTGGGCAGAGGACTGGAACACACACCTCTCCCAAGAAAACATACAAATGGCCAACAGATACATGAAAAATTGTTCAACTTCACTAGCTATTAGGAAAATGCAAATCCAAACTACAATGAGCCTGGGCTGGTACAGCTCAGTGGACTGAGTGCCGGCGTGCAAATCAAAGAGTCACAGATTCTATTCCCAGTCTAAAGGCACATGCCTGGGCTGCAGGCCAGGTCCCCAGTAGGGGAAGCATGAGAGGCAACCACACATTGCTGTTTCTCTCCCTCTGTTCCTCCCTCCCTTCTCCTCTCTTATAAATAAATAAATAAATAAACAATCAAACAAATAGATAGATAGATAGATAAATAAATAAATAAATATCTTGAACAAAAACCGCAATGAGCTACCACCTCACACCTGTTAGAATGGCGGTTACCAACAAACAAGTAGTAACACGTGTTGAAGAGGTCGTGGAGAAAAAGGAACCCTCATTCACTGCTGGTGGAAATGTAAACTGGTCCAGCCACCATAGAAAACAGTGTGGTGGTTCCTCAAAAAATTAAGAATAGAGTTACCATGTGACCCAGCAATCTCTCTTCTGGTTATCTACCCAATAAACTTGAAAACATTTATTCTAAAGATATATGCATCCCTATGTTCATTGCAGCATTATTCATGGTGGCTAAGACATGGAGAAAACAAGAGCCCTTCAATAGAGGACTGGGTAAAGAAGATATGGTACACGTATATTACAGATTACTACTCAGCCATTAGAAAAGATGATACACTGCCATTTGTGACAACATAGGTGGACCTCAAGAATATTATGCTAAGTAAAATGAGTTAGAAAAAGCTAAGAACCACAGGATTTCACTCATACATGGGATATAAAACTGAAACTCATAGACACAGAAGGGAGCATGGAGGTTACCCAAGGGAAAGGGTGGGAGGATAGTAAAGGGTGAAGGGGGCCTAATATATAGTGAGGGAAGATGATCTGACTCTGGGTGGTGGGCACGCAATGCAATATACAGATCGCATGTCATAAAAATGTACGTTTGAAACCTATATTATCTTACTAAACAAATGTCACCTCAATAAATGTAATTATTAATTAAGTAATTAAAGCTTGGCTATAGAAGACAGACTGAGGCATTCTGAATGTCTTGCATGCTAACAAAAACAATCCTGCTTTTTAAAAAACTCAAGGTCAGCTGGATGACTTTGTTGATTTGAGCCAGTCACAGCGATGATGGCAGGGCTCTCTTATGCATTTGCAGCTGGCTGAGGGTTGCCTGGGACCTGGCCACGCTAGAATGTCCACAGGTGGGAAGACCCACCTCTGCTTCATTTGGTCCCTCATCATCATCCAGCAGACTAGCCTCTGCTTGTTCTAATTCCTTGTTAAGATTGCAAGGGAGCAAAAATGTGCAAGCCTTCTGCAGTCTGGACTTGAAAGTAGCATCTCTACTCCAGCCCCATTCTCTTAGCCAAAAATTTACAAGGCCAGCCTGGATTCCAAAAGTAAGAAAATGAACACCGCCTCTTAATGGGAGGAGCTGCAAAGTCAAATTGTGAGCAAATCAAAACTGTTCTTGCAATCAGCCTACCACACTGATTATCATCAAGAATTTTGCAAAATCCTTTATCTGCTCATTGATGTGCCTATTACTCATTAGGCCTACATTACCCTGACCATATTTGCACAATCATGGGTTTCATGTTGTATTTTATATACATGAAAAGTCATAAGTATTCAAAATTGAGGGAAAACACTACACACTAGTTTAAAATTCTTCCACTAAAATATATTGAATGAAGATAATATTCAGAAAACTTTATGGGATCCAGAGAGCTAAGAAAAACCTTTAACTTAATCAAAGTGATCTCTCTAACAAGTGCTAGATTCTCCATTGTATGTAAAGCACTCAAATTCAGAGGAAGATACTAAGAGCTTAAACCTTGTCTCAAGAGAGTTCCTAATCCAGGCTAGCACACAAGGCATCTTGCCTGCCACACTTGCTAGCATAATGAGCAGGAACACTATGTGTGCCACACAGAGAATAAGTAAAATAATATTCCATAAAAAGAGGTGAGCAAATGGAGAGAAGGAGTAGAAGGGATTGTGGATAGACGTGGCTTTGAGCTTACCTTTAATCTGGGTAGAAGGTGAAGAAGCAATCTTGAGGTAAGGAGGTTTTGAAGTCAGAAGAAAGCCCCAGCCAGAGGCTCAAAGGCAATCAATAAACAATTCTAATTTAGACTCATCAAAATAAGGTAATGTTAACACCCACATTATCTATATTACAGTATATAAATTAGATTATGTAACTCTTAGCTTTGATCTTCGAAGCGGTGGTCGTTGTATACTACCAAATTCAAGAGAGAGAAGGAAGCACATAAAAGAGCTGCAAAATGGGAATGGACTCTACTTCTAGCCAGGTTCTGCATATTTTGAACCAAAATAAAGATAAGGAGAAAAGCTGACTACAGTATAAAAGTCATTAACTAAATGGCATTGGAAAGCTCACAGAATGGGTGGAGAATTGCCAGGTCAAGAACGACACAGAAGATAAAAGCTCAGAAAGGTAATATCAGCTTTGGAGGCAATCTTTCCCCTGGAAACATTAGCCACTAAGAGCCCTACCGGCACTTTTGACAGCCTCCCAGGAATGAAGACACCAAAGGTAGAATCCTGGCCCGCATTTTAGGCTGGAGCTCTAACGGCTGTATCCTGGGTTGAGGTCCGGTAAAAACTGCCCAGTCACAGACTATATGGCCCAGCTTCAGAGCATCTGAATCTTTGAAATAGAGTTATGGTGTCCCAGAGGCTCTAGCATTTTAGAAATTTTATTTTTAATTCTATTGCATTTTCCTTTCAGCTGAGTGTTCCTACTGCTGGACACAAGCAGAATCTTGATGAAAAAAGACATCCACGAAAGTACTAAGATAATATAAAATGACTTTCCATGTTCACTGCAAAGGGAATTTTAGTTATCACACTAAAAAATCAGAGCAAAATGTTGCATCTTTATTCATTATAAAAACAAATAAAAAAACTTTTTCATTGATCCAACATGGGTCATCTAGATAGGTGGTTCTCTTTTGTTATCTTCTTGACAATCCATTTAGATGAATTTTTCATGTGCTTTATATGATGCTCGGTTGTAAGATATAGAATAAAAATAATTCTAAGTAGCACATGAATTATCAAGCCATATCAGAGAGAAACAATATGGTTTTTACAGAAACGATACAGTTAGCTTTGTGCTGTTAGATTTGATGAAGTTTGATTTTTATGAGATTGGGATGTCTTCAGAAATCCTTGATACGTAATCTGCAGATACAACTAAGAGTAGGCTCTGCTGAGCAATCAAAATGACTTGTGATACACGACAGTTAGTAGGTAGATTGATAATCTGCTACTCAAAATATCCCTGTATATCTTCCTGTTTAATTTATTTTTCTGACTCTCAAATATGTCAAAACAAAATGTTCTCATTCTTTCGTTTTTGGGGACACAATTCTTTTTTGCATAATTTTAATCGGCACTTGTCTGCTCTCTTCTTTACACTATTTTTTATACGTGGGCAGCTATGTTACATCACCAAGCAAAGGAAGAGCCATCAGATGCTGACTTGCAAAGGAGAATGGACCTCATATACTCAAGTATATTCAGTGGTGAATTTTTCATGGCTGAATCTTATATTACAATATACTAAACAGGAATCTATAACTAAGATATTCAAACTAATTTCAAATATTTAGTAAAATCAATTAAGAATGATGACCATAAAAATTAACTGCAGGCAATTATACCAGATTAAATACAAAATGTTCTTTCTCTCTAAACCTTCTTTGATGATTAATTTTGTGGCTCAAGTTGGCTAGACTATGGTGCTGAGTTGTTTGGTTAAACAACAGTCTGGGTGTTGCTGTAAAGGTGTTTTTTAGATGTTATTAACCTTCAAGTTATTAGACTGTGAGTAAAGCAGTTTATTCTCGAAAATGTGGGTGGGCCTTAAGAGGAAATACTGAAGTTCCCTGAAGTAGCAGGAATTCTGTCTCCAAATTGCAATATGGAAATTCTACCTAAATTTCCAACCTCCAAATTTAAAATTGCAACATCAGCTCTTAGCTGAATTTCAAGCTTTTCAGTCTACCTTATAGATTTCAGATTAACTAGCTCCCATAATTTGGTGAGCCAATTCATGGAAATAAATTTTTCTCTCTATATGTAAATCTTTCTCTCTCTTATCCTACTGCTGTTTTCATACTAATCCTTAAAGAGCATTCAAATTTATTTTTCCCTCCTGAATAAATGAATACATTGTAATTATATACCTAAGGTCCCTTTGTGGATTTCAAGCCAATGCTTTTATTTCTTTCATAAAAACTATTATTGTCTTTAATTTTTATTTTGTAACACAGTAAATCACAATATATTAAATGTGTGGAAATAAATATTGCCCATTCTATAAAGCAGTTCCAAGAACATTGTTATTAAGAGCAATTTACCAAAGGCATGAGTGTTAGGGCCATCTTAATGACAGCTTCTAGTGGTGGGAGGGAACCAAAATATTTCATTGAAAAAAATCAAGTTACAAATGGAGAGGTCTAGAAGAAAAGTATTTAATAAGTGTATGAAGGCAAACTTTTTATTTTTATGCTCAACCCTCTCTTTCCACTGTGGCTAAACAGAAAAAAAAATGTGGATGTTATACACTAGGAGGAACTAAAAGATACACATAAAGTTGTCCCTTAATCTATTATCTAATCTAATGAGACAATATATCACTGATAGTTGTGGAAAATAAATTAAGTGTAGGCAGCTAAGGAAAGGATATGTAGGCACCAAAAAAAGAACTGTTGACAATAAATTTGTAGTATTTCAAATATGTTTCTTTTATAGAGTCCCTTGAAGATGATGATTAATGTATTAGCTGCTTCAAAACACACATGCAAAAGGTTTTAACAAACTTACATAAGTACCTATGTTCACAGTATGGCAAGAGACAATTTTATCTTAGCAACTGGTACTAGTAATCTAAAAATGTTTCAGCCTTTAACATGCACCAAAAAATCTGTTCTTATACATATCCTCTAGATTTTTCCAACGTAAATCAGTAATGTAAAGGAGTCTTCTATTCCTTTTCATGGATACAATACCAACCCTAGTGGCAAGGCTCATTTGTGGTTTATCTCTTTTGCTATACTGACACCAAATTCTATTTACAGGTCTGGATAAAGTAGGGGTGAGGAAGCAGACGTGGGTATTGGGCTTCCTCTTCAAGGAAATCACTAATTCAGAGAGTAACAGAACAATCTTTAATGAGTAGAGAAAGAACCGTCAGAGAAGAAGAGGGAACCTGCTTCTGAGGGCAGAGGATGCCTAGTGGAAGGTGGGTGAAAGCCACCTCTACATTCTAGTTCCACTTCTTGAATTTGGATATTTCCTCTCTCTAAGCTGTGTAGTCAAATCGAGCCATGCAGTTCCTGAACTCCGGCTCCACTCTTTGGGAGCGGCAATGCTGTCTCTCAGAATTTGTTCCCAGGCGAACACAGAATGACTGAATTAGGAATTTCACAACTGGTGCCATGAATTACTAAATTCCTGGAGTATTATAGGACTTCTAACTGGATATGTCCAAACCAGTTAATCCTTTTTTCTCAGTATTTCCCCAAGGATATTTTCCTTGTGTTGGTCTAAGTATCAATTAAGACATTGTTTTATAATAAGTAATAAATATATTGTGGCTAGCTTACGCTGACAGATGATAGATAAATATTGATATATTTAAGGATATACGAGGCCTGTCCAGAAAGTATCCAGCTAGGCACTGTAAAAAATAGAGCCATTTATTCAAGAACATACAAGATACAAGAAACATTGTATATAGGATAATGATGCCTCAGTCCCCTTCAAATAGGTACCTTGGCACCTCACACAGTTATCTCAATTACCATGAGCTGACCTTTCATATTTTCCTGAATCTCATGGAGAGTCTGAAATCTCTTCCCTTTGAAAGGAGATTTTAGTTTTGGGAAAAGCCAGAAGTTGCAGGGCACCAAACCTGGGCTATACAGGAGCCAAGTCATCTGGGTGAATTGATGTTTAGCCAAAAAAATCTGCATAAGATGTGTGATGCAGAGCGGGCACATAGTCATGATGAGGCTGCCAATTACCAGTTGCCCTTAGCTGTGGTCTTCTGAATTATCTAAATAGTTTCCACAGAGGAATATTCAAGCTTCACCCAAAATTTGATGCACATTCATTGCTCTGCTCAGTCAGTCATTTTGAATGTGATGGCCACACAGTACACATACTCACTCAATGTCATCTACCACCCCCATTGACTAGTACAGTGAAATCATCATTGTTCACACATGTACATTCCAGTCCACTTTCCTTGGCTGCCAGGTTACATTGATGTTGCAAAAACCATTCTCAATGATTGGACTTTTTCCAGACAGACCTCATATATATGTGCGTATATAGGGGCAGATAGATGATGTATAGCTAGAGAGATGGCTCATCTGAGGGTCATCTGTTAGCACCTCATCTGTCCCATACGTGAGTGCTGCTGCTCACAATTAATTGCTTCTATCCTTGTATGGTTCACAGAGTAAAGATCCCAAGTCATGTGTGGAAAAATCCAACCGGGGGAACTAAATCATTATCACTACCTGGCTGCCAGGGGGTGCCTCCCAACAAGATTACACACTGTGGGAAATTGCCCACAAATAGTATAAAATACAGCCTGAAAATGACATGGGTACTAAAGCTTAGGTATCTTTGTTCTCAGAATAGTCTCCACATTGAATAAAATGTACTCTAGCATAACTAACTTTTATACGCCTCTGAGAACTCTGAGTTACTTCCATCCTGGACATGCCTTGGTCTTTTTTTCTTTCTCCTAGCAAGGATCAAAACCAAAGTTTTTATTATAATTGTCCAATGATCATGAGCCCATTAGCTTGTGTTGTGTACAGGACAGCAGTCAAATGGCTGCGACACAGGCAGAAGCCAAGTCCCCTTTGATCACAGACTCATCAATAAGATTCTGTCACTGGTGTCTAGCATGTGACAATTACTTTTTTATTTCAGGAAGGGAAGACCATCTTAACTGAATTTGTATTTCCTGTTCCCCAGGCATTTTGAGTAGGAGGAGGGTCAACCTTCTCTACCATCTAATGCAGTGGCTTGCATCATCTTACCTTGTTTAGTGCCTTACACCCTCTAAATCTTGATTGTCTGCATTCCAAGCTGTGAGGTGTGGCAAACAGCTCAGTTGTTTTAATTCCAGAAACTGCTTAATGAGGTTTTGTTAAGCCTCCTGTAGTTATACACCCTCAGGAAGAGTGGGGTAATTATGAACTCTGTGTTTCAGTTCAGGTGCTGTATTCATTGACTATGTAAGTGATCAAAGTGCATTTGTTTACTTGAGTTTAACACCTCCAGACACTTATTGTTTTCGCAACTCACATATATAGAATACCAAACTAATCTTGTTCCTCATTTGTTCCCAGTAAAACGGCAGAAACAAATGTTTGAGACATTGAAGGATAATATAAGATTATATGGTAGGTACAAAATGAACAGTACAGGTAACACGGGGAGCAAGAAAGAACTTTGGTGGTGACAGGAACAGTGGGTAAACCCCTCCCCCAAGTTCTGCTTCAGTGAGAACGGGGTTTTTGGTTTTTGAGTTTTTCTTCTTATGTGTTCAGGTATAGTTACTCAGCCAGAACTTGTTTTGATTTGTGCTACTGCTAGATAAACGTTTCTGTCTTTATTACCATAGAGGAAGATATTTATGTGTAAATGTATTCTGCTATTTCTAGAAATAGGTGTTCTACCCCAACTTTGAGCAACGTCTTCACCCTGAGGCTGGATTGATTGCATGCTTCCCCACCGTTGCCCTCCTTAAATATGCGTAACTTGGCGTTGCACGTCAGGTGAAGGCCTTCGGGGGAAAAATCCTTGAATTGCTATATCCAAGGGAAAAATGTCTCAGAATGTGACATATGGAGCATTACAATTTTTTTGCTTAAAATCAAATAGGAACTACGTGTGTTTTTAGATCATATTTCCATCTGGCAGTTAATAAGACTTATAAAATGGATGATTTTGTGGGGCTACCTGTGTTCAAAGCTAAGCAGAATTGTAGAGTTATACAAATGGAGAAAGAAACAGATTTTTAAAAACTGGTATTACAAGATTTTTCAGTATGAACGCCAGGGTCCCCTCTCTATAGCCTTCCTGGGTGAGATTTATGAGTGTGAAAGAATGAACAAGAAATCCTGTTGAACTGGTTCATGCTCAACCTCCAGCACCTAATATGTTGTTGGATGGACACTGCCCTAGGAGATTCCCAGGTGCCAAGCACTGTGCTAAGCAGATTATGGGCACATAAGCATGTGAAGGAAGGGAATTCTTCAACTTGGGGCAGAAACCTCTGTTAGAACCAGTAATGGGAAGGAAAACCTGGACTATAATCGATGAATTGCTGGTGGCTCAGCATGAACAACTAAAAATTTCAGAAGAAACCTGTTATATGGTAAGTGGAGGCAGTCTGGCTTCCTCACCCAGGTGTCTGGGTAGCAAAGGGAAGCAGCATTCCCATAGCCTTGGGAGGGCCTGATAACCAGTGTTCTCATAGCCTTGAGATTGGGTCCAATAAACTGTTCCCATAACATGAAGTGGGCTCACATGCATGGAATTACATTATGTTCTGTAATGTTCTGGCAGCTTTCCTGATTTGTTCCCTCTAGCACTTAAACAAGTAGGGGCTTCTCACTAGTTAGAGACACACACAAGGGGACAGGTGCCACATGGGTGCCATGATAGGGAGCAAGGGCCATGACATGTGCCACACAGAGATATGCAGATAGCTATGCAGCTTGCAGCATGCGTGGCTTGCCCATCCATGAATAAAGGCATGCCAGACATTCAAAGGCTCCATGAATATTTTTCCATCTGCACGGATACCATGAACCTGCCCAGCCTTGAAGCGTTGCAACACACCAGTCATGTGGAAGCCGCCACAATTTTGTGAATACCACCTCCTGAAGATCTACCAGGCTCTCACAGTGACTAAAGGAGAAAAATATCCTTGACTTCCAGCAGGCAGGGGCCGGGGGTGGCGGAGAGGAACCATTGTGAAATAAACCGCATCATTCTTTTCTTGTTAACAAAGTCTGCACTCAGGAGAAACTATTTATTAACCAGAGCCTACCTGACACAATTCCTTCACAGCCTATCTGACCTGGAGAAAGGGAAATAACCAACTCTGGCTCATTCTAACCATCCTATTTCACCTAAGAAACCCATGTTAAATTCAAAGCCACATATAGAATACAAATAAATGAACAGATAAAAATATACCATGCTAATACTGATAAAAAAAAGAGAAAGTCACAATGTCAATTTCAGGCAAAGCAGACTTCAGAGCAATTAAAGTTATCAGGGATAAAGAAAGGCCTAATATAATGATAAAGTTGTCAATTCTCCAACAAGACACAACAATCCTCAATATGTATGAACATAACAATAGAATATTAAAATTTGTGGGGCCAAAACTGGTAGAATTGCAGGGAGAAATAGGTAATTCACTGTTTTTTTGGAAACTTGACTACTTTTCTATCAGGAATGGCTGAGAGAGCAGGCAGAAAATCAGCAGGGGCACAGTTAAATACGATATCAGTCAACTAGATGTAATGACATCTATATGCTCCTTCATCTAACGACAGCAGAATGCACATCCTGTTCAAGCTCATATAAAACATTCACCAAGTTAGACCACATTTGGTGACATAAAGCACACCTTAACAAACTTAAAAGAACAGAAATTATGCAATGTCTACTCTCAGACAACAATGGAATTAAACCAGAAATCAATAACAGGAATATAACTGAAAAATCCCAACAGACTTAGAGATTTAAACACACACACACATAGAGAGGCATTTCTAAATAACATATGAATCAAAGAAGAACTCTCCAGAGAAATTTTGAACTATTTTGAATTAAAAAATGAAAATATAACTTATTAAAATGTTTGGGAATAGCAAAAACAGCAGTGCTTGGAGGAATATTTATAGCGCTGAATACATATTAAAAATGAAGAAAGATCTAAAATCAATAATCTAAGCATTTGGTTAGATTATTGTAAACTAGAAAAAGGAGAGCATATTAAATCCAAAGTAAAAAGAAGAAAATGAATAATAAGAATTAGGGCATAAATCAATGCAATAAAGATAGGAAATCAATAGAGAAATCAATGAAACCAAAAGCTGGTTTTTTAAAAGATCGATAAAATGTACAAGGTTTTAGAAAGGCTAACTAGTTTTTTTTTCTAGCTAAGAAAAAAAGAGAGAGGACACAAATTGCTAAATCTGGAAATTAAAGAGGACATCACTACAGCTCTGCTAAAACCCACACAAGAACAGACAGCCTGATTGAACCAATAATTGATAGCTTCACAAATCAGAACACACCAGACTTTATTGTACTCACTAGTACATTATACCAAACATTTAAAAAAGAAATTAGACCAATTCTCTACAGTCTCTTTCTAAAGATAAAGGCAGGGGGAATACTTCCTAATTCATTCTATGAGGACAACATTACCCTATTACCAAAACCAGACAATGGCTTTACCAGAAAAGAAAACTACATGTCAAAACCCTCAGTTGATATTGGCAAACTGATTCCAACAGTGTATGAACAGAATTATATACCATAACCAAGTGGGAAATTTAAATGCATATTGTTAAATGAAAGAAGCCCATCTGAAAAGTCTATATACCATTTCAACTATATGACATTTCAAAAAGTCAAAAAAAAAATCAGTGGTTATTAGCAGGAAAGGATAAACAGGCAAAGCGCAGGAGAGTTTAAGGACGGTAGAACTGCTCTGCGGGACACAGAGATGGTGTATACACGCCATTATGCACTTGTCCAAACCCAAAGAATGCACAACACAAAAAGTGAATCATAACGTAAATGATGGAATTTAGATGATAACAATGTGTCAGTGTAGGTTCACCAGTGGTACCAAAGGTACCACTCTGTGTGGGATATTCATAATGCGGAAGGCCAGGCATGCCTGGGGGAAGGAGACATACTGCAAACCTTTGTACCTTTCACCCAACATTACTGTGAATTTATAACTGCTCGAAAATATGAAATTCTAATTTTAAAATGTAAACTGTATTGTCTACTACATACCATAGGCCTGGTTCCTGGAGACCACAGATAAAAATTTCTTTAACTAGACTTCTCATTCATGTACTAGTTTATGGTAAAACTGCAGTACTTGAACTACTGTGCCTATCTCCTATCCTTTTCACATGAATGTCACTAAGCTTTCATGCAACAACTGAAGTGGGAAAAGAGCAAAAACGGGGAGGGGAAGAGATATAAGTGAGAGTGTTAGTAGCACGAGATGTCTGGAGAGGTGGATGGAGAAGGACCTTCTTCACTTCTTAATGAGCTTTTCCATGAAAAATCCAAGGACTGAGCTAAACATACAGTGTTGCTCCTGAATGGCTTAAGCTTCTTGGAAAGCATTTCGCCACATAAACCAGAAGAGTTTCATAGCCCTGTACTATAGACAGAAGCCTGTGAAAAGTAATACTGGTGATTCGTGTAAATATTTTAACCTCTGAGCTTGATTTCCACCTGAGACAGTATGGTATGGTAAAGAAATACAACTGTGACTGGAACAAGCCACGCAGTAATGTCACCAGAGGAAGACTCATCTGGAACCAGTTCTTGTGGTGCCCCCCCAAAAAACAGAATTTCAGGGACACCCAAGAAGGAAGATTTGACTGGTAGTGGCACAATTTATAAGAGTGTAAAAGTGTGGTCTGGGAGAAGAAAGGGCACTCAGGACACAGATGCAGTCGAAAAGACTGTTTTAGATGCTCCACCAGGCACCTCCCCAGCGGGGCCAGCAGCAGAAGCCGGTCAAGTAGTCAGTCTGCCCCAGATCCACCATGCTTGATGTCTCACCCATGACCAGGTGGTTCAGCTCCATCTCCCTGCAGAAGTTTAGCTTCTCAGCCACAGGCCCACACCCACACCTACTAGGCCCAAAGGAGTCAGGGCCCAGAGCTGCAGGGCCACCACCACCCTGACCGCCCCCCCACGCACCTGAACCGAGGCTGCAGTAGTCCAGCTAGCTCAGTCTCTGCTCCCAGCTGGCATGAAATTCTTAGCTGTGTTACCTTGGGCAAGATACTTAACTTCTCTGTGCCTCAATTCCTCATCTGTATGTTCACTGCCAAGGCTCCACGTCTCCCACACTGGCCCATGTGCAGCGGCCACGCTGGAGATGAGCCTTTGCTTCTGTCTCACTACACTTCCTTGGGCTTGAGGAAAATGAAGGCTTCCTTTCCAAGTGCCCGATCTCTTTCCTGGCTTTCCCCAGCCTATGCCTGTGCCCTCCCCCTCACTAATCTCTTTCTTGGAGTTGCCCAGGCTGGTGCCCCCCCCTTTTATGGCCGCAGTCTTGGCTCCTACTGCACGTAAGTTTAGTAAAGGACAGTCCCTTCACCGTGTCTCCTCCCCCTGCTAACAGAGGATGGATCCTGTTGTTCCCTGGGGTGACTGGAAAGTGGGTCTTTCCTGCCCACTTGGATGTGAATGTGTTTGGCAGAGTGATGCCAGCTATTCCCTGCAGTGACTCTGAAACTACCCCTTCCTCGTTAATCCAACTTAATCAGACATTTGTTCTGTTCCTTTTCATTCATACTGCCTACTGTCACAGTCATATTTGAATTCACAAGTAACTTGTGTGCCCCTCAGAAGTCTGCTGGGGCACTGAGAGTATTAGCAGCTTGGCTAGTCTAGGAATAAAGATGAGAAGAGAAAGCTATTAAAATCATATTTGCTATCATTTTATTCTCTGGCAATGGTTAACTAAAGGTGAAAGAGACTTAGTCTCTAACACAATGGTCTAATCATTCTTGCCTGAAAGTTTTAAAAAAGCTTCTAGTCTTTTCCATTTCTAATCAATCTTCTATATATAATTTTGTCTGTAATTGGTCTAATTTATTAACAGGATTAGTGCCTGCTCATGATAAGCACTCAAGGGTTTGCTGAGTAAATGATGTTTCCTCCCATGGCTTCTAACGGCCTACAGTAGAGAGTCCAAGTTCCTTCACATAACATCTAAGACTTTGAGACTTGTCTCACCCTCTTCTTTTCTAAGTCTTTCTACATGTACCTCTTATCGCATGTACCTCTTTCTCCACTTTGAGATTCTTCTCTCTTACGTTTCAAATGACTTACATGTATTATTTTTGTTTTCTGTCTTATCCTTCTTCCTATTCTGTATTGAACATTTATATTCCTCCACAGGTCTGCTCCTCGATGAAATCTTCCCTGATTCTAAAGACAAATGAAGTCGGTCCTATAAAAAGTTCCCATGATACAAACTTGCAGTTAGAAGATGAATAAGTTCTAAAGATCTAAACCAGAGCATACTGATTATAATCAACAATATTGTATTATGTACTTCAAAGTTGCCCTGTGACTAGCTCTTAAATGTTCTCACCACAAAAAAGAAATGATAATTATGCATATGACAGAGGTGTTAGCTAATGATAAGGTGGTAATCATGTTGCAATATATAAATGTATCAAATCAACACATTGTATACCCTAAACCTGAAGAGTGTTATATGCAATTGTATCTCAATTAAAAAAATATTTTTTAAAGTTTCCATTAAACTAGTAAAACTTATTCTGCTTTTCAAGTGCATTGTACATGGTTGTTTACATACTTGTCTCTACAGTGTCTTTTGTGGGCAGAGATCTCAGCTCATCTACGTCAAGGCACGAGGCATGGTGGAGCAGATGAAGGTGGTGGGATTAGGAAAGCCCAGGTCAGACTTCTCGCCTCTGTCATCAAGTGGTGAGCTTAATCAGGTTCATTTCTAAGTTTAGTTGTCTTGTTTACAAACCCAAAATAAAATCACCTCAACTGGGTCAGCATCTGGCAGATAAAATTTCTGTTCCTGAATAAAATGTAGTGAGAGACAAGCAGTGTGTGTGTGTGTGTGTGTGTGTGTAATTAAAAGATTTCCAAAAGTTTATCTTAATATTAAAAGATTTTTAGATTTCATTGTCTGTGGGGGGCTCCACCCACAGAGCCCCCCCCACCCATCCACCATGGATGAACATAATGCTACCAAGACATGATCTGTTTGGGGAGGAAAGTGGCTAGCTTCTCTCAAGGGAGAAGGGCCCAGAGCCTCTTCCTCAATGGCTTTTTATTAGGTTTGTAACACACAGGGATATAGGTAAAGCTCATCAATCAATGTCAGGCAGCAAGGATCAAACAATAGACAACATTTCAAAGAAATCTGAGGGCTTAATCTGAGTCAGTGTCTTTCAGGTAAGGGGGTTGCAAAAACTTTAGGGAGACATACTCATTTCCTGCCCAGACCCTTATCATATGAATGAAAGCACTCTTAGCAAAGCAGGCTTCACAGGACTTTCTGAATTCTTTCTTATGCCTGATTACCCTGGAACCCACTCTAACCGGCAGAGGGCTGCACCCCCTCCTCACCAAGATTCAGGCTTAAGTGGATTAGAGCCAGGAGCGCTTCTGCCAGACAGAAAGGGGACTCGGGCTATGTAAGAATAGCCAGAGGCGGGGGGGGGGGGGCGGTTAAGGGTCCTTCATCCTCACTTTGCTGCAGCCCCCACTGAGTCCTTCCTAGATGGCCTCCCACATGATCATGTCTGGCATGGGTTGCCTCTCCTCTGAGGGGTCTTACCCATAGACTCTGACTAACCAACCAAGTGTTGGGGGCTAGAGATGGCAGAAGCAGCGCTGTTGCCAGGGAGATAAGCTTTGTTTCCTCAGTGGCTCACAGTCCAGAGGTCGCTCATTCAGACTTAGCCACAGGGGGGTGGTTACAACTCCTGAAACCAGGCAGAGCAGTTCCCAACAATTGTCAAAGCTTATCCCCATTCAAAACCTGTGACAAATGCTGTGTGGACAAAGTCTATTGTAATTATACACATTTGAAGTATCCGTAATTCTTTGTGAAACTGAAAAAGTATGTCTTATGAGATATGCTTTCAGATTTCCTTCAGAATAGCATTTCTAAAATGTTTTCCTCCTATCATCTGATTTAAGTCATTGACTTGATTTAGGTTTTAGAATCAGTAGTTTTTATTCAGAGAACCCACAATTATATCACAGCTTCAAAGTAAGTGAATTCAGTAAGACAGTGACATGGGTATAAACTAAGCAATTAAAGTCAAAATACAGAATTATACTCACTCAGTTCAAAGATAGAATTGCAGATTTTACATGTGAACCAAACTGTGCATGGACTATAGAAAATAAATTGATTAAAAGCTCATCAAGTTCTCAGAATTATTTTTTGCAAGCCATCCTGTTATATTTGTGCTTGCTCCTTTGAGTCTTCAGTGCGAAAGTCAGGATAATTGGAGGGAAACTAAAATGAGTGAATTATTGTAGTCAGAGATTTAAAACTAAGAATTGTATAAAACACGATAAAACTCCAAAGCCATTTTCAAAGGGGAAGTGTGTCGCCAGGCCCAAGAAAAGGGTTATTTCAGCTTGAATTCTGTATGCAGTGTTTCTTTGTTATAAAGTAATTGCAAATCAATGTACTTTTGAGTGTTAAATTCAGAAATACGACTTAGATCAACACGTAGAATGTATTCTTATGAAATTCTTTAGCTTTAAGTGTTCAAATTTTCTTTTACCCTATGCATACAAAAAAAATATAGAATAAAAACCAAAGCTCCCATTTTTAAAAAACACCTCCATAATTTGAAATTTGCTTGTTCTCAAAGAGTAAAATTTCTGCCAAATGGATGACAAGCTGTTATCAAGGCTTACTGGTAGGCCTCTGTGGGCGTATGCAAGGGACTAATGCACAGAAACTGCATCACATTTTGAGCTCACATACTCTGAAATGGAAAGAATCAAAGGTATCCTCTTAGCGCAGTAGGCGGCGTGTCAGTCTCATAATCTGAAATGGAAAGAATCTAATTTTAAAACTCCTACTAATATTTCCTCAATGACTCTAATATTTATTCAGACATAAAATATAAGCTTATGGCATTAACCCTAGAAATGAAAATACTTTTAAAAGAGATATTAAAATTCTTTTCAGTGCTGTTTTACCATTTTTCTTGAGAATCTAAAATAATACCAATGAAATTAAAACCATACTTAGGTTACAGATTAATAATATTAGTTCCCCAATATTAAGATAATAGGAAGTGTAAATACCAAGATTTACTGAGCATACTGTGATCAATGACAAAGATTCTTTGCTTGATCAAACGTTAGTGAGGCTCCTCAACCTTTTCCTAGGTCCACCTGTGTGCACTTATTTGTAAAGTCCAGTTTTAGCAAAAGCCTCGCTAAGTCAGTGTAGCAAGAGTTCCCCATGCTCCGTATAAGATCATGCTGGAAATCTCATTGGGTTACTGAGCCTCCACCGCCCCCCGGGTGACATCTGATCACCCTGGCCTGTCTGCAGCAAAGATCCTATCAGGTTGGTTTAGCCAGAATCTCCTTTATCTCTGGTGTTTCCTCTTAGTAATTTTTTATCCATTGACCCCCTCTCTGTTCCTTGGCTATAAATTTCCACTTGCCCATGCTGTCCTTGAAATAAGCCCAGTTCTATAGCAAGTTCTCTTTTTCCTTACTGCAATTGCTTTGACTGAAATCTGGTTTTTTACCATATTAACTATTGTCCAGCTCCAGTTTTTCTCTAACACCAAGCACTGTTAGGTCCTTTTGCATATTTTTATCATTAAATTCTTAGCAACCATTGCATGTTTTATTATTCTCATTTCAAGCTTAGAAACTGAAAGGTAGAGATATTAAGATTCATTGAAGATCAAATAACTAGTTAGTGCTGGAGACAGAACTCCAGTGTTTCTGTGGACTTTTTAAAGTCTTGTTTATTGCAAAAGTTGTGTCAATTTTTATTTTTTCTAGTGCTTCAAAATTTTTCCCAAATATAGAAAACCGGGAGCAGTTATGTTAAACAAGCAGTTTTTTTTTTCAATTTAGGAGATATAGATAGCTTCCTGTTTTAAGATATCGTAAGTTTATCTTAGCATCAACACATTTTGGAAAGAAGCCATCATCATTTTACAAGGGAGTTTCCAGAACTGAGCCAACACAAAGCCCTTAAAAACAGAATCATGTGAACCTTCATTTTACATGCTCTGGGGAAGTAAATGAAGAATGCTCCTCCCACGTGGTAATGCTCCCTGCTGACCGTTCCTGCTCTGGGAAGAGTCGTGCTGCATTCCTAGAATGTTTGAGGTCGACATGAGAGACTAACTGCATTCCCATCCACAGTAAGGAAAACAGTGTTCACATTTATCTAGCTGGTGATTACAAACTAACTCTTTATAACGTAGGGCTCCCTTTGACTCTACAATTTACAAAATAGCCTTCGATGTAACCTTGGAGCAATAGCCTATCATTGATTTCTATGGAAATCCATCTTATTTTGTGGTTGATAATGATGATTTATTATCTGTTAACCTCACAATAGGCAGGTTAAATAATTTAAGAAATCTACTCCCAAGATTAAGAATGAGACATTTTACCTCCAATCTGAGAAGGAAGGTTTGGCTTGGATGTGGAAATACAACACTACAAAGAGCATGTACTTATGTAATCTAGGTTGGCTCACACATGTCTTTCTGGTTTATTAGAATTTGTTTTTTGTTTGGGGGAGGTTATTAGAATTTGTGCTTGAGAAGTCAGACAACCCATTCTACACACTTTGTTAATTAAAGATAGTAAGTGAAATATTACGTTCTAGCTGTCTACCTCCTTAAACATATTATTCCTATTTCACATTCAGATGGGCATAATCGTGGGTTTGAACCATGACCAGTATAGGGAAAGAAAAACAAATTCTTTGTATCTTCTTAGTGAGAAGAATTCCCTGGCTGGGTCTGAGAGTTAAACTGACAAAAACAGGTTAACAGGAGAAAAGCATACAAATTTTATATAATATTTTTATGTGCACATGAAAGCCTTCATAGCATTAGTGGCAAAACTATACCAGGTGTGACCAGTGGAGTTAGACCTCGGTTCAGTAACCTCGGTACTTGAGTTTGGCAAAGAAAGAATTCAGAGCCAAGAAACTCAAATGGAAGAAGAGTTTATTTACAAAGTCACAGAGGTAGAAAGAGGTGAGCCAGCTGGGCTGTGTGAGCTCAGGGAACAAGTTTACAGAGGCAAAAGAAGGGTCCTTGGAGCTTAGAAAAAAAGAAAGAGCAAAGGTTCACACCCTGAAGGAATGAATGGGGAGAAGGGCACAGGCATACCCCAGAGAGAAAAAGAGCACATGCTGGGCCCTCCATCCTGAGGGGTTTTATGCCCTCTTAAAAGGTGGGGATCTTAGGGGAGATCCCAGGGGAGGATCTCAATAGAATATTCATCAACTTTTCTATCTGTGTCCTTTCAGGGTCATGGCCTTCACTGATTGGTTGGTGTTAAGCGAGGGGTCATTAGCCATTGCATCTGGCTCTTATGTCAGCCATGGTGTCTCTTCATCTGTTTCTACTGTTTTTCTGGGATTGGAGCTGAAACACAACTGAGACCTAAATGTCACCTCTAGTTTGGCCAAAATTCTGACTCTCTGGTAAACAGACCCAAGGCTTTGTTCTTGAGATTTCCTGATGCTGATCAGAACCTCATTGTCCTGAGGGCTTAATGCTTAAGGGAGTGGTCATGGAAGGGCTTGTAAGGGAGTCTTTTGAGGCTATTCTCTGGCCCCTGTGTTCCTCCTCTAAAGAGGTCTACCACATGACTAGTGGCATGCTAGAGGAGGAAAGGGCACCCTGGGGGTGACATCTCACTCTAAAATTGTCAGCTGCTAGGCACAGGGGGCTTTCCACCCTGGGTGACCTTACATACCCGGCCTATCATCTTTGCTCTGCTCATGCCTGTCTAACTGCCTGCTACAGCAGGAAATAACACCCAAAAGGAGCAGTTAAGTCCAAACGCTTATATACTTATTTTTTAAAAAACCAAAGAATGATAAATTTGTGGAAAAATGACAAGACAAAGGAAAATAGCTTATGCTTCTAGAGGTGGCAAATAGTTGGAAGGAGACTAGGACATGTGTTAGGAAAACTGATGGAAGACAGAGGTTAGTCTGGTAGATTTATTTGTACAGATCCATTTGACTTCAACTCCCAGACTTTAGTGATAAGAAAGTTCTTTTCTTGTACAAGGAGGGTACCTTTCTCGTGGGTAATTTTGTGACCTGCTTTTAGACAGAAAAAGGGAAGCCAGAGAGGCCTTTTTGTATCTGCTGTTTCTCAAATGCCTTCTCAAAATAATCAATATGCCAAAGTGGCATGTTTGGAGAAGCCTGTTCTGAACCTTTTACCATCATTAGTAGTAGAGAATGTATGTACTTTTAGGTCTTAGAGTCTCAGAAAACATAACATAAAATTCAAAGATTCCATTTAATTAATGCACACCATCAAGTAATAGAAGACATGAAAAAAACACTGGGGAGATGCATAAACTTCCAATTTAACAGTAGGCTTTGGTTTAATAATTGACCATCTTAGAGTTCAAGAGTTCACACAAGTGAACTGTATTGCATATAACTTACAGAGGAGGATTTTCCAGAGAGGAGATATGTCCAATAGCAAAAAGAAGAAAAAAATGTTTTTTCATAATTCCCAACACTCATGTTAACTATTTTATACCACAGCTCTTAATTTCATGATTTAACCAGGCAATTGCTGGTTGATTTGAGAGCATGTGAGTAACTACTAGCAAGGAAGGAATAAACTGATATGAAAATATTGGCTACAACACACTGACCACTGGACCACCAGTGCAGAGCACTGTTGAGTAAGTATGTGGTTAAAAGCTCAGTGAGAAAAATGCCAAGATGACAAAGATACTCTGGAGAACTATATTTCACATAGAAAAATGAGCACAGTTGGAAGAAGGAATATGTTAAATGCTGTAATGAGTACAAGTGGGGTTTTATATTGACTATAACAAGCAGAATTGGGAAAGACACTTGGAGGCAGACCACTATACCACGGAGTCTTCCTGAATCCCAATTCTAATCTAAAGCCAAAAATGTAAACCTTGAGTAATTGATCAATACATCTTCCATTAAATGGTCAAAGCACATAATTGCTACATGATAAATGCAAAACTCTTTATTCCTTTGGCAGTATTTAATTTCAGAAATCCACTTAAATGAAAAGAAGTTTGATAAGCAGGTAAGGCATTTGAATACTTAGTGGAATAACGTAAAGAAAAATCACATTATTAAATGAACTGTTCACAGAATATAGTGTACAACCCTAAAAACATACAACCAAAAACATGGCCAGTCGGAGGCTATTTGCCTGGTGCTCAATTCAGACACAGATGTTTAATAAACAGTGAACTCATGCATAAGGAGGGCCTGGAGCTCAGTTTAAGATAATCGTCTTGTCTGATAATTGATTTATATAAACATTTCTGGGAATTACCTGCTTGGTCATCTTTTAAAAGAACTTTACCAACAGGAGTTTCTGAGCTGAAGTATATCAGAAAATTCTTTATACACCACAGTGACCTTGGAAAAACAGAGGTATCCCCCGTCTTGTACATCAACTTTCTGCATTTTAATAGAGATCTATCAAATAGAAATTATGAATGAACTTTTAATATGCTGTTTTCCCAAGTCTGTAATCCTTCAATTGACCCCATTAAGGTTGGTGTGAAGAACATTCATATGACCATATGAAGTCAAGGTCAGGTCACAGCCCACCATCTGTCCATGAGAAATGAACTGGGAGGTTGTCCATTACTGATCAGGCATGTCTGGCACTTTAAGAGCAGAAACTGATCATCTTCTAAATCTAAGCAATTTATGTTGGACACAGGAAGTCCTTTCCACATTAATGTAAAATAGGTCATCTGTGGAGGGTGGCATTCTAAATAGAAATTGCCACTTTCTGGTCATGTGGTGCCTATTACAGACTCTGCAGAGTAATCACCATCATATCATGTATTTGTTTGACTTTGTGTTAGGGTCTTGAAGTTTACTTATGTCTTTTGCTACAGGTCCTAGAGATTCTCCCCTTTGTATGAGAGAACAAACTTTATATAAATTAACCAAATTCAAAGAAGCTTGGTTTGTATCTTAGATAGTAATACAGTAAATGTGACCTTAACAAGGACATGTACCAGCACTTAATAAAAAATCCCCAAACACAGGCTTTTTAATACAGTCTTTTAGTTTTCTTAAAAATCTAATTTCCCTCATGACATTTCTGTTTATTACAATACCTACTTTGTATTCAAGATTTAAATCTCCCTTGTGGGCTATATTTCAAATCATTGACAATATATGGCCTTCCTTGAAAGTTATTGCAAAAAGTAGAAAATAAGAAGAAAGATAAAAACTAGAGATGGAAGTGCTGAGTGGTGACCTAGGATCACTCACCAAGTAAGGGACTACCTCAATTCCCATTATCTAATTAAATTCATGCTTTAGCCAAGTTAAAGATGACTCCATTTGGTTATGTGTAGAATGGTCAAAATCATCTTCACTGCTGAGATTCTCCTGGACGGTCATCCACGCTGGAAAAATAAGATATTCTTGTCTCCTCGCATGCTTGTCCGAGACCAATATGAATCCTTGTCAGAACATCTTCTGGGTTGTTTGCATCCTAATTGTCCCATGTGACGTTTCCCTCACCTTTGGCCAACACGACAAACACAACTACCTTGGTTATACAAACTTGATCCAATGTTCTCAAATTTGCTATCTTTACTTTGTCTACCTCTATTGATCTGGGCCAAAAGTGTTTGTTGCTGCTCTGGCTTTTGTTGTTGTTTGTTTTGTTTTTGTGCATCGTATCCCCCAGTCTCCCAACATGACTATCTACCTGCCTGTGTCTCATCCTTGCCACTGTCGTCTGTAGTCCTGCAAGATGACAATAGATTGATTCAATAGGTTAATTGAACACTCTTGGCCTCACTTAGTTCAGTCACGGAAAAGAGAAAAATGTCATTCTACATGATTAGGATGGTCAAGTGAGAAAAGGATTTATCTGCTCACAAATGAGAAGTTCTTGTTTCTGACAACAGCAGAACTGTAAGATTCTATGAATAACAGTAGAAACAATACCTTTCCTATTTACTTGGAGGAGAGTTATGGTCAGGATGGAATGATACTAATATTCACTACAATCTGAGGGAAGGCATTTTGCAGGAAAAGGGTGTTCGGTTATGTTCTCAGATTAAACGGCAATTCTTGGTACCTACATATGTATCCCAGCTCACAGGCTCCCTTCCTGGTATAAATGGACTGGGAAAGGTAATTGTTAAAAGAACCTAACTTAAGAAGGAAAATGATAATTTTTAAACAGTTATTGCATTTACTGAGACATAGCTTAATGAATCATTCTTCTGAATCACTCAAATTCATTGACATAGCACTAAACAAATCATTGACAAATTATCTTGATTGTACTTTCTTTAATCATGTTGAGAAAATGGTTAATTTCTAATACTATCCTTATGAACCTCAAATTTAGTCTGCTGTATATTTCATTTAAAGAAATATTTAATTCACACCTGCTTTCTCCTCCTTCTAACTTTCCATTTCCACTTTTACAGCATTAATATGTATTTGCTTGCTTCCAAAGGTTTGGCATTTCCTTATGTTCATTTGCATTTTGTTCAGATGAAAGAACAAGGCATGGAGGAAGAGGCTTTATTTTCTGAACTTGATGTTCTCTCTTGAATAACCAAAGCCTTTTCTACCGAGATCTTTGAGAAGAAAAATATTCTAAGTATAAAGGAGAATTTGAGCACAATTGTGGTCCTTGATTTCTAGACTTCATTTACAGGAGGACTTTACTGGACTCAATTTAGAAACGTCATATAGAATAAATCAAGTATGGACTATCACAGCAGATACTCCCCTGAATGTTATGCAGATAATGGTATCATGTTAGAAATTCCTATTATTTGTATACCAGAAACTACAAGTTAATTGATTCAACCTATGATAGGAACTCAGGCATTGAATGTTTCCAGATGATATTTAAGGGACCTGTGTCTACAAAGAGAGAGGTCTGTAGATTTAAAACAATATGGGATAAACTAAGTACAGATGACCAGTTAACTTGATCACCGACACTACAGTCTGGGATAAACCTCTTTATCTCTATTTTTTCACCCGCAAATGAAATTGATAGGCCTCCATCAAAATACCACTCTAATTAATATTGAAAATTAGAAAATTAATATATTAAAAAGTAGTTTATAGACTACCAAACCCTACAAAGCTATAAGATTTAGTAGTTGTATTGTGTTATTTTCAGTAGCAGTAGGAACAGTAGTATTGTATTGCACTGTCCTAACAAGGCGTATATTTTGAAAACATAAGATAGACAAGGAAAGCACGTGAGAATTTCTGCTTATAAGAAGAAAGGTTCTAAACAAAAAAACAAATATGGCATAGCAGTTGTAAGGATGCACTTCATAATACAAGACTTTAGTACATGTCTAAAATCAGATATAAAAATTAATGTCTTTCATTTGAAAATAAGCAGTAAATAAATCACGGCTTCTACCATTTACTCTCATGATACTGAAAAATTACCAAACAAAATGTTTATTTTCAAAAATGTACATTTTATCTGGCTAACACTACTGTTAATACAGCTTAAATGTGTGGGATATTTTCATGTTCTTCCAAGGCTACTTATTTTTATTGTTCAATTTCCTTCTCAACCCTTAGAATGAAAGAGAGGAAATACAATATTTTTTTGCCAGAAGCTCTTTTTCTCAATCTTGAATTATATTTGGATTCAATCTAAAGAAAAACATGTTTAGGATAAAATGTTTCAGCTCTAATGTTAAATACAAATAAAACTAAGAATAAATATTTTATACTTAGAGATATGCATAACTATAAATCCAAATGAGTTTTTTACTTAAGTACAACTGAACAAAAAAATTCATTATTTAAATTAAAGATGACAGATGTATTGAGTTTAATAGAAATATGCGGCCTTAGATCTATTCTGGATGTGAGCTCTTTCTCCATTTATACATAAACCCTACAAATGTAATAATTGCCTATTCACGTACATGTATTATATGAAGTAAAGCAGTTTCGAGATCTTACTAACTCAGAATAGCGACAATTTAGTCAACAGGCCATGTTCCAGTGCCAAGCTCACATGTGAAAAATGAGGAAAGCTGCTGTGTTTACTGAAAGCATGTGCCTTTGCTGAAATTGACACCAAACATTTTTGTATTTTATTAGTTGCTGACAATTAAAAGCAGCACATCTCTTCACTGCATATTTTTAACTTTATTTTTATTGTTGACACCACTACAGATATCTCCCTTCCCCACCCGCCCTTAGCCCCCCTCCGCCGAGCCCCCTGCTCTGCTCTGCCGCCACCCTGTGTCTGGGTCTATGGGTTACGGATATACGTTCTTTGGCCAATCCCTTCCCCTTCTTTCATCCAGTCACCACCCCCGACGGCTGCCATCTGTTCCACGGTGCCCGTTTTCTGTTGCTGAATCATTGCAGGTCAATATCACAGACATTTGCCAGAGAATATGGCTGTATTGATTGACTCACATCCATTCTGTTTCAAGTGCTGTGAAACCTTTACTGTGCAGTGATTTAACTTTCATTTTTCACAAACACGCTATCATACCCCAACACAGACTTGGGCAATGATGCGACTACTTGGCCCATTATATGCAGACGTTTAGATGAGGCAGATTTGTTGAAAGAACTTAAGACCCTTAAGATGCTATTTAATGACCACTATCTGAAATAATGTGGTCTAAAGTAAATTCCAATTTGTGCTTATATGAGACAAGTATATACAACTTCAAACTATAGTTTCCTTTTACTATAAGATTAAAATTATAGCTAAGACAGCATAAGAACAAACTGATTGAGATCTATTTTCTTAGAAAAAGAAAACACAATTAACCTAGACATAACTAGAGTAAGAGACCATAGCTAGCCAGCAGACAATATGCAATTTAGATAAATTACAGAATACCAGCACATTGGTCTATTGCTAGAACCATAGCCTTTGTGGAGTGGAGGCAAGAAAAAGCTGTAATGAGGTTAATGGTGAGGTTAAAAAAGGATACAAATATACTTTGTATGTTTGTATCAAAATGTATGTACATTTTGTTAACTCTCCTCATTTGTTTTAACGGGTTATTAGGGAAAAGACTACAGAAAAAAATGGAAAACAAAAGAAAATGTGCTGTCTTTCACTAGAAAATCGGTCAGCCCCTGAAAATTGTCTCACAATTTATGTAGAATAATTCAGGCACATAGAAGCGCTTTCCTTTTAAATATACCCCAAAGAAAACTTAATGTGCAAAGTCTTCAGGAAAGCTCTGTGTTTATTCTGTCACAACAGTGAGAGCAGCCATGGGACCATTAATCACCTTTTTTTTTTTTACCATCTCTGTCCTAATAGCCTTTGAGAAATAGCTCAGTAATGACCAGCACTGTTTTTAAAGCCAAACCTACTCTGATCCCAATGGTTATAGTGACTGAGAAGATAGTATGACCCAGGGAATGAACTGGGGCCCCTTGTACCATGTTTGCTTTTTAAATCACTTATTATCAATAAAAGGTTACTATTTTGGAGTGATACTTTTTTCCAAGTGATCATGTCACTCTTTCAAAACCTGAGGCACGAGAGAGAGAGAAAGAGAGAAGGAACTCACGGACATGGACAGCTGTGTGGTGATTGCAGTCACAGACATGGACAGCCGTGTGGTGATTGCGGGGTGGGTTGGAAGGGGGTGGGTGGAGGTAGAAGTGGGTATGGAGGATAAATAGTGACGGGAAAAAATTTAAATAATTAAAAAATAAAAAGAAAATGTCAAGAGCGAACAAAGGAAATGAGGTACAGTAGATGATATTTTTTCTTCCGTGAATTTGCTATTTTAAAGATCTCAGTTCTTGGGTTTTTTTTTAATCAATGTGAAAAGTATCCGCTCTCATGTCTGAGATGATTGTTTTCTTACTATGCCTTTTAATTTCACCTGCTTTTTGAATAATGATTTTGGCAGTAATACATTTTTATATATAAAGCCCTTCCAATGCATGTATCTGAAAAAATAACTATTACACCTTTCTTAGTCTAAAGTATTTTTTTAACTTTACCTCTTCAACTCATCTGAGTTTTCAGTTGTGTGGGATGCAGGCCCACATCCTATCTTCACATCTCTCCTTTCTGTCTTGGGACGTTTGACCTCTTGGTCCTCTATTTCTTCCACAAGAACTCATAGCTGACTACTGGCTTATTTCAGCCGATAAGAATATCAATTCTTTAAAAAATCAATTCTTTCAGCTTTAGTTTCAACAAGGGATGCTAGAAATCCCAAATCAGTTCAGACCCAAAGAATGGGCTATATAAGAAAAAATCTACTTAAATTGCAAATGATAAGTAAATATGTCCATTTATCTGGACTGGAGCACCTACCTCAAAATACAAAAATCCTACCAACTAGTCCTCAGTCAACTTGTAAACAAGTTATTTTGTTCTCATATGACTCCTTCCAAAATATATATGTTTTTAAAATTCCTACACGTAATATGTTAGTGTTTGGAACCTACTCACAACCTTAAATCTAATTTAGACAATTTCAAATATTGGACATTTTCAACATTAAAAGTTTTAGAAATGAGCCCTAGCAGGTGTGGCTCAGTGAATTGAGTGCTGGCCTGTGAACCAAAAGGTCACTGGTTCAATTCCCAGTCAGAGCACATGCCTGGGTTTTGGGCCAGGTCCCCAGTGGAGGGAGCATGAGAGGCAACCACACATTGACGTTTCTCTCCCTCTCTTTCCCCCTCCCTTCCCCACTCTCTAAAAATAAATAAATAAAATATTTTTTAAAAAAGTTTTAGAAATGACTCATCTAAATAGAAAATAGCATGATCTAATATTTTGCTTGTTTCAATGCATTCTTGAAATCCAACACTTCAGTCACCTCTGCAGATAGCCTTTTGACTAAGAGCTCTGGATTATTTCTACTTTCTTTAGTGTATGTGTTTGTGTGTGTACGCATGCATCCACATGCTGAGAAAGCTGTCAAACTTTATCCGTCGGCATTTGGTTCAATCTAGGAGCCCATTTACCTATATTTAATTAAAGCACTATGCAGTGTACTAAAACTATCATGAGATCTCTGAAATAGACTCTTTTCCTAAAACTCTGGAATCCCAAAGGGCTGGGTCGAGTTCCAGATATTTCAGCACCTTTCCTGTACTGAAACAACACATGACTAGAAACCGAAGTGACCACAGAACAAATGGGTCTGAATAGTGCCCTGTCTCAGGGATGAATTTCTGATTCACTTCATATGTAGTAAGTCCAAAAAGTATCAATAATAGCAACTAAAAAAAAATCTGTTTCAGAAACTTTAGGCCCCTTAATCTAAATTAAGATTTCAGATAAAATAGTCTCTTTATTTGAAAGTACTAGTAGAAATCAAATGAAAAAAATACAAAAATAAGAAAAACTGCTTGTACTATACACCAGTTCTAAAGAATGTATGAGAGACAGAGTTTGCAATCAAAATGTACTTAATTCTGTCTTGTTTGTATGGAAAACACTGAATATAAGTGACTATAACTACAACTATGACCAATTCAACTGAATGCCATTTTATTAAACTAAAATGTTAGAATGGCAAGTGAAAAGTAGATAAATTGGTTTGCACCAAAATTAAAAAACTTTTGTGCACTAAAGGGCACTATTAACAGAGTGAAATAGCAACCACTGAATGGGAGAAAATATTTGTCAAACACATGTTTGACAACGGGTTAACATCCAGAATAAATATAGAAAATTCAACAACAAAAAAACACAAACAACCTGATTTTGTGTGTGTGTGCGTGTGTGTGAATATATATACATATATATGAATGCGATGCAGCCTTATGAAGGAGGAAAGTTCTGACTCATTCTATAACATGGCTGACTCTTGAAAACATTAAGTGAAATAAACCAGTCACAAAAGAATAAATACTGTATAATACTACTTATATACCACTTATATGAGGTACTTAGAATAGTCACATTCATGGAGATAGAAAGTAGAATGATGATTGCCAGGTCCAGGGGGGAGGGATGAATGGAGACTTATTGTTTAATAAACCAGAGACTCAGTTTTGCTAGATGAAAAAGTTCTTGAGGTGGTTGTTGGTGGTGATTGCACAAAATTATGAATGGACTTTGATGACACTGAACCCTTAAAAATGGTTCAAATGGTAAACTTTATGTTGTCCATCTTTTAAAATAAATAATAAAGTATTTGAAAATAAAATAAAATATTTGGGACAAAATTTGGGCTTGTAAAATTGCATGTATTTCTATGAGCAGTTCTTGATATCCTGCTGTCTCACCTAGAAAATTCTTTAGTGTATTCTTGTTTTGTTAAATGAGATAATGACATCCGTGCCATTTCTGCTTCTTCCAAAATATAAACACAGTTTGCAATTACTCAGAGATCATAATTTGTTGAAATCTTCCATTTGAGATGGTATAAGTGAGCAGATTTGAGTTTCACTATCTAAAAATGGCTTATCATGGAAACTATCTTACACTTGGTATTTTCACAATTTGGTCTTCACAGTGGTTATTTCTACCTCAAAAATTTTTTCATGCAATGCAGGAAGTTTTAACCAGGTGAAATGTTTTTACAACATGTTCCAAAATTCTTTGTTCCATGCTCAATATTATTATCTTCTTAACCACTCATGGATTTATTCTCTTTTCATTAAAATTTCATTTTCTTTGTTACAAAAATTAAGGTCTATCGAACATCAAAAGTGATGCCCAGATATTTAGGTATTGGGAAAGCAAGGGTAGAAAATAGTTACTTTTGTCCACTTTCTGCTAATAGCAATGAAAGCTATCATCTATCTGTTGACTGCTTTCATAGTGCAGCTTATGCAAAGCACTTAGCTAGCATTGTTCAAAATTTTTATTCCTATATGCAACAGTTTATCGAGTCAGGTCATGCCTATTTCATTTGAAGGGATGCATTCTGTGATTATATTCACAGCCTCTGAAAGCAAATTTTGTTTGTATTTTACACCCATCTTTATTTCCAGGTACCCAAACGATGAGATCACTTAGCCTCTATTCTTTGAGAGAGAGTTCTTCATGAACATAATGCTTCTGGTAATAGAAAAATTCTCTATCATTTTACTCCGAAAGTGAGGGTTGGAGAACGGAAATTCTCTTGACTTTTCAGCTGGGGAACTGCTACTGCACTGTGCACCTGTGACAAAAGAGGAATGCTCTGGCCCTCCGCCTTGTTTTATCCAGCCTGGTACCTTGTTTCTACCTGGTGGCAACTCTGAGCTCTCGCTTAGCTGTTAAGGAGTAGTTACATTTATACAGTCCTAAAATTACATTTGGCCCTTGGAAGGCAACCTCGAGGCTGACGTGGCCCCCAGTGAAAATGAGTTTGACACCCCTGCTACTGTGAGGAAGGGCTAGATGAAGAATAGTTGAAAAGATCTGGGAATCTGTATGAGAAGTTCAAGTTAAGAAGCCCAGGAAGAGAGTGACTAATCCAAGCTTGTCCTACTTAGTTTGGTCTGGGAGCTTCTCCCTTCTTATTCCTCTGGATGATGAGTCTTTGAGTAATCATTGCTGCTAGCATTCTTCACCACCCTTTGACTTCAGAGTGTTGCATAGTTGCCTTTTGTGTGTCAGGCCTCATTGTATTGGCAATACCTGTTCTTCACTTTGGTTCGTAGAATCTACGCAATCCTAGGTTAGCATCAATGTCACATTTTTAGGAGGATGTGAATGGCTTTGTGCAATGTTCAGGGTATTCAAGACTCTGAGAGTGCTTTGACACACATGAAAATTTTCAAATACTGATTGCTGGTGACATGTTCGTCACAGAGTTAACAACCTGGGAGATCACCAAATGGGATTCTTAAAGGTAAATGCCAACACTCACTCCTTCGGCTCCCCTGAGAACATTCTAACTTATGTATGGAGGTGGGTTACTTAAATGATGAGAAAATGAATGATCTGGGAGGCTTGATTGAAGTTGCACAGTGGAAAAAACCTTGGCCTGATTACGGTTTATAAAACTGACTTTTTGTGATGAACTTAAAGTATTACATGTAGGTTGCCATGACACTGTCATGACTCATGGCATCAATAGTCTTCTAAGCCCAGATTGGCCTTTGTTTTCCCAGCAAAGTCATGACTACCATAAAGAGAAGACAACAATACTGGAGCTAACATTTATTAAAGTGTGTGTGAGTAAGAGAAAATTGCTTTATAAATGCACTTTCCTTTTGCTCTCTCCTCCAGTTGGGCTTAGAATTCTTTTATTTTGATGAATTTTTAAAATTTTTTTGTTGAATTTATATGGGTGACATTAGTTAATAAAATTGCATAGGTTTAAGGTGTGCAATTATATTATATGACATCTGTACATTAAATTGTGTGTTTAGCACCTCAAGCTAAGTCTCCTTCCTAAATTCACTTCTTTTAGTATGTATTTTTTATTCCAAGTGAGTTTTTAAAATTTTTTTATTGTTGTTTAAGCACAGTTGTCTCCATTTCCCCCCACCACTCCCTGATCCCATTCCCACCTCCCACCCTTATTCCTACCACCTTTTGGCTTTGTCCATGAGTCCTTTATACATGTTCCTTGAAGACCCTTCCCTCTTCCTTCCTGTTATCCCCCCCTCCGCTCTGGTTAATGTCAGTTTGTTCTTTATTTCAATGTCTCTGGTTGTATTCTTCTTGCTTGTTTGTTTTGTTGATGAGGTTCCACTTATGGGTGAGATCACATGGTATTTGTCTCTCACTGCCTGGCTCATTTCACTCAGCATAATGCTCTCCAGTTCCACCCATGCTGTCGCATAGGGTAGGAGCTCCTTCTTTCTTTCTGCTGTGCAGTACTCTATTGTGTACATGTACCACAGTTTTCTGATCCAGTCATTTACTGATGGGCACCTAGGTTGCTTCCAACATTTGGCTATTGTAATTGTGCTGCTATGAACATTGGGGTACATAGGTTCTTTTGAATTGGTGTTTCAGGATTTTTAGGGTATAATCCCAGCACTGGAAATGCCAGGTCAAAAGGCAGTTCCATTTTCAGTTTTCAGAGGAAATACCATACCGTTTTCTACAGTGGTTGCGCCAGTCTCCATTCCCACCAACAGTGCACTAGGGTTCCCCTTTTTCCACACCCTTGCCAGCACTTGTTGTTTGTTGATTTATTTACTATGACCATTCTGATAATGTGTTCTAAATGGCAAATTTCTTGCAAAGTGTTCTGGAATTGTTAAGCTGTTTTTAAATACACCCCTAAAAACACCACAGAGAAATTATTGCAGTGAGGTCGATTCTCCACGGAGGTCTTAATTCAAAATTATATAGGCCTTTAAAAGCCGAATTTCATACTCAGTATGGATGTCTTCTAAAGCAACCTCTACAAATGTAACAGAAAGTCTGGTTGTATACCTGACAAAGATACAACGTGTAGCCTTTCAAGAAAACACATTACAAATAAGTAAAATGTATATCCTTTATTTTTGCACGTCTTGTTGTCATTCTTACCTATGATATCCATCTTAACTAAAATTTCCAAGCTTACAAGAAATATTCCTTGCTTGTGGAGGATTGCTACATGATTGTACTGTCTTAAAATGTTAAAAAAAAAAGAAGAAGAGAAAAACATTGGGAAAACTTACTTCTCTTAGTTGCCTCCTTATTCTCACCAGAAGAGGTGCCCACAAGAGTTTAGCAACTGCTTTAAGGATTTAAAATAAATCTAACAAAATTTTGCTAACAGCATTATTGAGATAAAATTTACATATCACACAAACCACCCATTTAATGCATACAATTCAGTGCTTTCGGTATGTTCACAAAGGGTTGCAACCATCACCATGATCTCATTTCAGAACATATTTATTGCCCAATGTAAATAACTCTTTCATTCTTTTTGGTCTACTTTATGAATTCTGTATTTCTGGACTAACATAAGAGGCATTTTATTAATTTTTCAATGGTTGTATCAAATCTAAAATGAAGAAAAAATAGACAAAAATGTAAACACTTGGGATGAAAGAAATAAGAAATTATTATTTTATTTGTTGTGTTTGGAAATGTAAAGTTCTGGGGAACAAACTTTTAAATATGTATTTAAAGTAATGGAAATTTTATAAAGTAAAATATGCCAGACAACAATTGTTATCATTCAGTTGTTTTTGCATAATAACAGGTGTATAAGGCAAATAATAATAAGTGTATAAGGCAAATTTTGACCTAAGATTACAGTCATTGCTTGTAGATATCCTTTGAAGGATTTGTCCTATTCCAGGGAGAAGACAACATTACTTAGATTTAGTTTTAGCCTCTGGCTCGGTCAATGCATATATATATATATGTATGTGTGTGTGTGTATATATATATATATATACACACACACATGTATATATGTATATATACATACATATGTATGTATGTATGTGTGTATATATACATATAAATTTAATAATAGAGTTTCTGTATTGCCTGTTTATACAAAAAATTTTTTGCAGTCCTATGCAAAACATTAAAGACAGGATACATGCTGTATTACATCTAACTAGGAAAAAAAGGTATGCACTCATTTCATATTCACCATTCATATATAACTCTTACTAATTTGTGTATTTTACTTTATTTTTTTTGTTTTTATGGTTCATTTATTATTGTATTTTGTTCCATTACATTTATTCCCCCAAGCCCTCTTCCACATCGACTCACCCTCCTTCCCCCACATAATCAACACACTATTGTCTGTATTCATAGTGAGACTTATTTTAAATTTGTATTGCATGAGTTGGAAAGAAAAGTTCAATGGTCAAGTTACTTGGAAGGATTAGTCATTATTCTTTACCATGGTCATTGCTGCACAGGGTTATTTTTGATAATTTTCTCTCAAACATGACTAAATGTGCTTACCCAATCAACAATAAAAATCCTTTTTAAATTTTGTATTGTTTATTCATTTTTTATCACATTTTTCCATTACCATTTAGTTCCTTCACTCTCTCCTCCCCTGGCAATCCACACGCTGCTGTCCACGTCCTTTTTCTTCTTCACCCAGTCCCTCCACCCTCACCTCCCTCCCTGTTCCTCAGCTGTCATCCTGCTCTCCATCTCTCAGTCTGTCTCTGTTCTGCTTGCTGGTCCAGTTTGTTATTAGATTCCACATAGGAGTGAAATCACATGGTATTTATCTTTCTCTGACTGGCTTCTCTTACTTAGTATAATGTTCTGCAGTTGTGTCCATACTGTTGCAAAGGGTAAAATTTTCTTTTTTATGGCCAAGTAGCATTCCATTGTGTAAATGTCCCATAGTCATTTTATTCACTCATCTATTGGTGGACACTTGGGTTGATTCCATATCTTGGTGATTGTAAACAACTCTGCCATGAACATAGGGGTGTTTATGTTCTTTCGAATGGTGTTTTGGATTCCTTCAGATATAGTCCCAGAAGTGAAGTTGCTGGATCAAAAGACAGATCCATTTTTAACTTTTTGAAAGCTATCTCCATACTGCTTTCCACAGAGGCTGCACCAATCTGCATTCCCACCAACAGTGCAAAAGAGTTCCCCTTTCTCCACATCCTCACCAGCACTTGATCACTTTAATTTTTAGATATTACAGAATTTTTCTGATTTTCAAATGTTGCCTCACCCACTCGCAATCAAAACACACTTTTAAGGTGTTTTTAAAAAATCATTATTTAAAACATTTTAAAAATTAAAATTCCTGGTTCAATCCTGCCTACTGAAACAAAATCTCTGAGCTTCACAGGCTGAGAATTCAAAGTTTTAATAAATGTCCCAGGAATGTTTATTAAACATCGCAGTTTCTATGAAGTTGTCATTCCTTTCTGAGAGAGAGATTTGCAAAACACTAGAAAAATACAGTACAGCAGGATTTGGTAAGCAGCTTGTTCTGGTTTGAGGGGCTATGATACTGCATCTTGTGGAGGTCACTGCTTACCTGAGAGATACAAATGAACTCTTTTTTTCTTAAATATTGTTACGTATATTGGGTGTATAGGTTCAAGGTCAGGACTAGCTGCATGTTTGTACAGGACTAATGTTAAGCCGTAATGTTTAATCTGTCAGTTTGATTATAACATATTTTGTAAGGGTGTGTGCTATTCGATAGTAAATTGTATCTGAGAGATAACATGAACTCTGAAGTCAATGTTGGTGGTTTTCTTTTTTCTTTTTCTTTTTTCTTTTTTGCATGAAATTTGAAGTCAGTGTTGTGGGTTTGTTTTTTTTTTTTAATTATTTACCATTGAAAATGGCTGGGAAAATATATCAATTTGATAATCCAAGAGATGAAGAACTTCAGCAAATGCTACTTGAATCATTTATCAAAATATGTTTGCAATGTTGTGAGAAGTGTTTTTGCCTTGAGCATAGCAACATTGTTTGCGATGACTGTTATAAACATTTTGCAAAGCCCACTATTGAAGATTCTGACCAATTAATGTTAAAGACATCTTTTGGTTGTATGTTTTAGCAATATCCATGTTTCCATTATTTGAAAAGAAAAATTTTTATTTTTTATGTTTTTTATATTTCTTTGTTTAATAATTTCTAGATTGGAAATGAAAATTATGTTTTACTATATAAATATAATAAATGCAAATTTGCAGTGCTTTTAATTTTTGTTGTTGTTGAGGGTTTTTTTTTTTTTTTTTTTTGCATTTCAGTGCCTACTAGTAATGAATGTATCTCTCGGATACACATGATCTATGCTGTAATTTTTTTGACAGCGACTTCCACAGGGCTCAGGACAGAAAATCATTAAGACAAAATTACCACAAAGGTAGGCATCCTCTGTGCCTTGTTCTCTATTCTCTCTCTAACACTTAGTACCACATCACATACACATAAATATTTGTTAAATGAAAAATTTCTTTATAGCAGAGCTGATTGAACTTGAAGTCACTTCAGAAAATAGGCTGTGGACAAAGGAATCCAGGGTGAAATGAATATTTTGTATGACTATGTTAACCAAGAACTCTGATTGTTTAGAGTCAAGAAAATTCTAGATGTTTTGGTGAAAAGTACACCCTGATTAGATTCATCTTCCTGATGTTTACTAAATCAAAAGAAAATGTACAGAGATGAAAGAGTATGGTGGAAGCCTTTCCTATACCCTGAAATTCTTATCTGAAAAATCAGTTTTTCCAGAATGTCTAATAGAATGACAAAAGGCCAGCCTTAAGCCCAGTGCTTTGCCCTTGTTTGCTGTAGTTGGGGGAACATTGTGCAACACTTTCCTCACCCAGCGATGGTGATGTTGACTCTCTTGTTGTTCGGGGCACAGCCTCCACTCTGAAGAAGATCAGAGAGAAAACAGAAGGAACAGCGCAGCTGGTTCCTCAGACGGCATGATTGGAATTCTTCCGTAGCTTTTGTGCTCACATAGAAATGTTATCTTAATCTCAATTGACGAGAGCATTCTTAAAACAAAACTCAGAGGTAAAAGGCTGGAAGAATGCTTCGGGAAAATCTAAGAAAAACAAAATGAACAAGATCTGCACGGCAATTACATTTAGAAACTGAAACTTGTCACCCACAATTTAGATACTAGATGAAAAGACAAATTGTTCCTTTCTATTTTAGGGTTGAAGATTATAAAAGATCATAATGTCTTTTCACATTAAATAATGTTTTTCTGTTTCTGTAAAAATTCCTTAATGTCAAGAAGGAAGGAAAATCATTTAGTCACACAAATGGGGAAAAAAATAAATCTATGTAGTGGCAATAATTCATTTATTCCTCTATCCTGTAGTTACTAAACATCTATTATGTGCTTATTTTTGGTCTAAGCAGAGAAAGAAGTAATTCTTAGGAAGGGCTCTAAAAGAGAAAATCTCAGGGTATTCCAAAAACCACTAACTAGGGGGCACCTCCAAAGATCAGAGAGGAGGAAGGCTTCTCAGAAGAGATCAATACTTGTAAATATGGAGATTTTGAAAATTGAAATTTGAAACATTTTAATGCAATATCATAAAATTGTCTTTCTATGTAAATTCACTTAATATTATTATGGAAATCTCTGTGTCCTAAGCATATGTAACTCCCAGAAGGAGAAAAAGAAGCAGCTCAGTGGTGCGTGTGGGAGAAACGTATTTGATTTTAATGTTTCTAATAACCCAGGCCCATTAGAATAGTTATGGATCTTTACATGGCTCAGACATCATGCTGATAAATGAAGTGAGGAAAGGAGGAGACTTCTTCAGGGGTACCGCACCTGGGAATTTCAGCCTTGAATAATAAAGCTTTGTATGCTTGTTTGTTTTTCATTTAAACTACCATTATGAGCTCTGGCTGATGTGGCTCAATGGATTGAGCACAGGCCTGTGGACTAAAAGTTCACCAGTTTGATTCCCGGCCAGGACGCATGCCTGGGTTGAGGGCCAGGTCCCCAGCTGGGGGCACAGAAGAGGCAGCCGATCAAGGTTTCTCTCTCTCCCTCCTTTTTCTTCTCTGTAAATAATTAAATAAATAAAATCTTTTTAAAAAAATTACCATACAGGATGATTAGATGATTCACTTTATTCTCCAAGAATACAAGGACCCTTCTTTCTTTCTTTACTTCCCTCCCTCCTTCTCTCCCTTCCTTCCTTCTTTTCTTCCTCTGTCACTTTTGCTTTTTGCAAACTTTAGACCTCTATGGAAGACACCTTGACACTATTACTAGGCAAGCCCCATGACATTTCAGAGGAAGCAGAAATCCCTTAGGCATTGAGCGATGATTGGGAAGGGGTGGAGGTAAGGACTAATGTGCAGGAAGATAAAGTGTAGTTAGCACAGAAGCATATCTGAGGAATGAGAGCAAAGAATGGAAACAAGAAGTATTAAACATCATGTTTCCAATACTGCTGATGCTTCCTTCTGTCCTTTCTTACAAGATATTATGTTTAAAATGATAAATAGCAAATGATTGGTAATAGTATCTCTAATCTCCTTTATGTCCATTTTGTACTATTCTATCCTTATGACAAAACCAGAGTCAGAGGAAAATTTAGGTTGCAGGCAAAGAGAAAAAGAATAATAGAGAGGAACTCCAAGTGTGGTGAGAAGGGGAAAACGCCATAGTCTTTAAAGCAATGATCGGGACAGAGTGCCTTTCCAGTTTGGAACTGGGGAGGGAGAAAGGAGCTAAGGCTGCAGCAGATGTGATTATATAACTACTGCACTTAATGAGTAATTCTCCACTTTCGACCAGTGTTCTCAAACCTCAGTGTTTATGCAATGGAAGAGGTGCTTGTTGAAATTGCAGGACACTAAACTCCATCTAAGTATTTCTGACAGCATACCTCTTTTTAACAAACACCGGCTAAGAGATGAAGTGCAAGTTTCTTAAAGCAGAATGTAAAGTCCCTTGGGAAACTGAAAGAAGCCAAATTGACCATTTAATAATCATCAGGTTCTTTTGGCAAATATTGACAGCTCCCAATGATTGAAGGTAGGCGTCGTCTGGCAGTCCTCTCCCACATAACCTTGCTACCTCATGGTATGTTGGTATGTTAATAATGACAACAAGTTTCAGATCAAGTCCTGTCGAACATTTGCTAGCAAGCAAGCACAAATAGTCATGCAAACTGTGCTTGTGAGCATGGGGTATGATTGCTGCTCAGACATGCCGAAAGCAGAGTAGCCAACCATCTAATCTGAGTCAAGCAACACTGGCCTCTCTGAAATGAAGGTACATGACCTAACGAAGCTGTGACCCTAGAGCGTTGCTCCAAAGATATCAGCTGTTGCTAGACTTGCCACATCCTTACACCATATTTATGCATGGGTGTTGGTGCCTGTTTACTTCTCTTACAAGCATTTGTAACTGATATTTGTAGAATCAAAGAATAGAAGCATTCTCCATTGCTCCATTGCTCCTGATTTCCAGGGAAATCATGATGGTTCACTTTCTTCTATATCACCGGGTTCTGCTTTTTAAAAAATTACTGTTTCTATTTCTGTACCCTTTATATTATTTTCTTCTACAGACATTCCTTGGCTCATGTCTGTTTTCTCCATCTTTAAAACCAGCAGCATAGCACTGTGATCTCTGCTTGGTCAAGTCTGGGTCTTTCTGTGACTTGGAATTTCCTTCCTCTTCTTTCTTTTATAAGGACCCTTGTGGTGACATTGGGCAAATGTAGATAATTCAGGATAATCTCCCTAGCTAAAGGTTCTTAGTCATGTCTGAAAATTCCTTTTTAGCCATTTATTATTCACAAGCTCCAGGAAGAAAACTTGGGCATCTGTGTGGGGCAATATCCTGCTTACCACACCCATTGATTTGACCATCTAAGAATTGCCCCAGGGAATAACCATCTGCAAATGATTTTGGACAATTTTTGTTCTGCTTGATGCATAGATGTTACTTTCCAATAAATTTTCTCTAAACCTATTTTCTGATTTCATATGACTTTGGGGACAAGGGCCAATAAAGTAACATCTTACATTATGATTTTAGCATCCTTGTTTTTGAGAAGTTGTTGAAATTTGTGTAACAATTCTAATTCTTATGTTGAAGTTTTTGAAATTAATAACTTTTGACATTCATATAGTTTAGTTAGTATCTTTGAAGGAAAGGCTTAGAGAAACAGAACTACAGTGCCCAAAATTTTCAACCAGTAAAGTGTGGTTCGATAGTTTATAAAAATTTGTAATCTGCATTATATCGAACTTTGGGGAAAGAATATGCTGTCCAGAGCAAAGTCACTGCAGTGTTTCCTGAACAATTGAAGGAAATGATTCATAAGAGCTGATACCTGTTGTCAGAACATTCTAACCTTGTCTACTCTGGTTTGTTTTGGAAGCCGGTACCTTCTAACGCTCTTTTTCTCAGTGTCCAGCATTTTAATTTTTTTCCTCCAGCTCCCTATTTTCTATGAGAATTTGGTCTTGCCAGTCAGATTTTTGCTAATCCTGGGGTTTATCAGCAACACAGATCTGTGGCTAAAAATTGTGGTCCTTTATTTAATTTTGGCTCTTTTCAAAATAACATGTGCTCTGCAGAGTAAAATTCAAAAATCAAATATCTACCAGAGGAATATTTCTTATTAGCTCAAAGATGTTAAATTGCTCTTATAAATTAGTTCCCTCTCGTTTTCCAATGTCAGCTTAACTCTCCATGCTTCGAATAGCAAGGTGCACTTGCTGGTTCCACTTGGTTTATTGCTTCCCCTAAAAATAATTTTAATAGCTTAAGTGGGCTTGTGAGTTTGGTTCTTTCTAATAGTTTTGTTTGTAAGTGGTGACATTTTCTCTCTCAAGCACAATTTAACACTTCTGGTGTATTTTGGGCTGGCTTTGGTTTTTAAATTATGCATCTATTTCAATTTGAAACTACTATTGTTTGTAATCAGTACTCGCCCAGGCAGATGCAGCAGAACCTACACTAATCAGTAAATGTTTCTTGGAATGTTTACAGTAATGGTTCACTGAATTTTTTTCATCACCTGAGGACATGTCTCCATTGATTTCAGAGAGAAAGGGAGAGGGAGGGGGAGAGGGTCGGAGAGAGAGAGGAAAAGAGAGGAGGAGAGAGAGAGAGAAAAAAAAAGCATTTATGTGAGAAAGAAAAACATCGATTGGTTGCAGTTTGCACATGCCCCAACCAGGGAGCGAACCCACAACCTAGGTAAATGCCCTGAATGGGATTGGAACTGGCAACCCTATTCATGGAATGATGCTCCAAGCAACTGAGCCATGAGGCCAGAGCTCATAGAAAAAATATATTAATTTTTTAAATAACCTATAAAAATTAGGTTATAAACCAAGCAGAACCCTTCCACTAGCATATGGAAGCAATCAACTATGAACTCTGAAGTCAAACCGAGGTTTGAAACTAACTTTACCACTAATTAGCAGTTACCACTCTTTACTGCAATCACTTGGAATAAATTATTTGTTCTCTATGATCCTCCATTTCTCATCTGTGCAATCTGAAAAGCACCTATCTTGCAAAAATGGTGTGAGACCCACAAGAACACAGGTAAAGCTTTAGGATAAAGCCCAAAGTAAGCATCTCATCAACAATAACTATTATCGCCTTAAATGTTTTATTTTGGCTTTTAAAAAATTCCAAGTATTCTTAAAAGATTTTTAATTCACATGCTGTAAACTGTTGTAACACCCACAAGGAATACACCACATAGTAAGTAAAACAAGATCACAAAAGTATTAAACTTTAAAATTCAACATATGAAAATTAAATAGTTTGGCAAGAATATTTTAAACAGAATTATTTTCTGATTACACCATCAGTACAGATAAGCATATGTTTGTGTTGGGAGATAGAATTTTCTATAAAGGTATGAGACCATTAATTACTGTATATAAAAGAATAAAACTAATCCCCTACCTCACAGCTTAAAAATGTCAATGCAGGTAGACAAAAAAAAATAATTATGTGAATGAAAAACTACAATAATAACCCAAAGTACAGAATAAGTTTATGTGAATATATACAAAATATACATGAAAATATATACACATGAATAAAGATAAGTGAAGATGTGCATAAATAAATTGAGAAGAAGAGACAAATCTCCCATGCAGAATTCTATTTTACATATGTGGGTACTTCTTCCTCAAGGAGGCCAAGCTTAATCGCCACCACTACCCTTCCTTCTGGGCAAACTAGATGTGGTGACTTATTTGCAAGAACCAGAGTATGGAAGGAGAAAAATAGTAACTTTGTAGTGCAGAAATCTTTCAGGTGTACCTAACCAACTGATTAAGGTTAACATCACCAGTGATGTCTTGTAGATATGTATGTATCTTCTGATATGTTTGGATGAGAACTTTACCTATGAGATACTTTCTCAAAAAACCCTTCACCCCATTCTAATTATGAGAAAGATATCTGAAAAATTTAGATTCACGGACATTGTATAACATTCCCAGCCAGTATTCTGCAAGATTGCCAAGGTCAAGAAAAACAAGGAAAGACTAAGCAATTGTCACAGATCATTGGAGAATTAGAAGAAATTACTAAGAAATGTGCTCTCACACAGGGTTGGATTCTGGAACAGAAAGAGAAAACATTGGTGAAATCCAAATAAAATCTGGAGTTGAACTAGTAATAATGTACTAATGTTGCTTTCTTAGCTTTCACAAACATACCATTGGAATGTAAGATATTAACAAAGGGCGGAGCTGAGGGAGGGGCACATGGGGACTCTCTGTAGTATTGATGAAATCTTTCTATAAATCTAAAATCATTTCCAAATAAAAAGTGTATTAAAGAAAGATTTAGAAAACAATATAAACTGTCTTTATATTCTTAAGATATAGAAGGCTTTCTTAACCTAGAAAAACAGTGCAGGAAAATATTCATTAATTTGACTACATGAAATTCTAGAATGTCTGTTCATCAAAAAATGCTGCAAAACGAGTAATAATAAGTCACAAACTGGGAGAAGATATTTACAACAGATACATTTCAATGGCAGAGATGTCTTGGAATGCAAATTGAAAAAGACAAGAAATGGTAGAAAAATGAGGAAAATACTTAACTAGGCACTTCAGAGAAAAGGAAATCTCAAAGATCAGTGGCTATATAAAACATGGTCAACCTCATTAGTAGTCAGAAAAAAAAATCCACAGTGGGATATTGTTTCATGTTTGCCTGACTGGAAATGTTAAAGACTGAGAATATCAAGTGTTATCAAGGAAGAGGAACACTAAGATGTTTGTTTATACCCTGAAGGTGGGAGTAGAAGGCTGTATGGTCGCTCTGCAAACAATTTGGCTGTATCTGGAGTTGAAGATGTGTCTATCCCACGGACTGCAAAGCAATTGCACTCCTACATTTATACCCTAGAGAAACCTTTCTATGTACGAATCAAGAAACATGTTCCAAGATACTCTCAAAAGCTCTCACTGTAACAGCAAAACAAACGAAACCATAGGAAGCAACCCACATGTCTGTCACAACACAATGCCACCCAATAATGAAATAAACCAATAGTGATGAGCAACAACAAAGATGCATTTCAAGAGTATAAGTTTGGGCAGAGGTCGGGGTGTGGAAAAGAAGCTACAGAAGAATGCAGAAAGCATGATTTTGTTACATAAAATTATAAAATGTAGAACTAAACAATTCAGTGTTTAAAATTACGAACTTCTGAGAAAGCTACAAAGAAAAACATGAGAATGATAAACATAATTCTTTTTTTAAAGATTTTATTTATTTACTTTCAGAGAGAGGGAAAGGGAGGGAGTGAGAGGGAGAGAAACACCAATGTGAGAAAGAAACTCCGATCATCTGGGGACCGAATCCATGCAACCCAGGCATGTGCCCTGACCAGGAATTGAATCAGAGACCTTTCAGTTTACAGCACAACACCGAACCCACTGAACCACACCAGTCAGGGAAATAAACATAATTCTTATAGCTATGACCTCTGCGGAGGGCTTGGGGAATAATATACACTCAGCTTTTTAAAAAATGCAATATTCTCTGTTTTTAATGGGATGGTTGATTCATGGGTATTTGTATTGTTATAGCTTCTATATTATATATAGCATAGCTATTATTTTATATCTATTTAAAGAATGAATAAACAGAAAGGAAGGAGAGATGGAGAAAGTAAGAGAGAGATAAAAGAAAGAGGGAGGGACCACGTGGTTTATCCCAGCAGCAACCACACTCAGGAAGCATGGTTACCTGTACACGTAAAAGGATTACCCAGATTAGAACTAAGGTCGTTAGATTGGTATATTTCACTGCCTCTTTTCGTGGTTGTTCCAAAAGAACCTCCATTTAAATTAGCTGAGTCCAAAGCACGGAAGTGAAAACACCATCATCCACTCCCTCTAGTTCAGCCTCTTGTGACACAGGGTCCCAGGACTTGGCTCCAGGCCTCTTTTGGCAGGATCACAGTCCTTTCTTTTCCCCGTCTCTTTGCAACAACAGAGATTCTAAATGTCCCTGTGGACACATCTGGGCTCTGCAATGCTGTAATAAGCCATCCTTCCTGAAGGTTCATCCCCAGAGTGTTTTCTTTCCTCCCTAGGACTTCCTTCCTCTTTACCTATTCCAAGCCCATGAGCACACTGGGAGTGGAAAATTTTCTAATGCAAATTTGCCCGATCATCCCCAGAAACACTTCTCATCTTTACTTGTTCAAGCCATCTGTCAGGAATCCAAAAACAGGCCTGAGAGAAATGTAGACCTCTTTTTTTGTTGTTTAATCTTTTTTTTTTTCCATTACAATTTCGTCCTCTTACGCCCACTTCTCCCCAACAATCACCACACCGTTGTCCACATCCATGAATCTTTTCCCCGTTTTTACAGGAAAGAGTCTGTATTTGATATTTGAGAAGGTCTTGTTTGCTTAGGACACCTGAAGCAATTATGGTGGTGGGAGACAAATGAACTAATCCAGACAGAGCAAATGGCCTACCAGGGTGTTCCAACCTTTTGGCATCTCTGTGTCAAACTAGAGGAAGAAGAGTTGTTTTGAGCCACATATTAAATACATTGTGACATGTAATCACGAAAAAATATCATAATGTTATAAGTAAATTTATGATTTTGTGTTGGGCCTCATTCAAAGGTTGGACACCCCTGGAGCCAGAGGCAGTAGATGTGACAGAGTGGGAATAGAAAGGGCAGAACAGATGTGATTTGCCTAGAGCCTTGTGTATTGATGAAAAGCTGTCTGCAGGGAACGATGTAAAAGTGAGCCACCATCTCTGTGAAACAAGAGTGGACTAATAGATTTAAACCTTTAACCCTAACTCACTGTCTACAACGAGGAAATCAGAAAACTGAAAACATGAAAGCTAAAGATTACTGGAGAAAAATTACTAATGAAGCATCAAATTTTGCTATCATTTGCAGGAAATAACAGAGCAAAAATTACTTGTAACCTAGTAAAACCTTAAGAAACCAGTGATTCCTCTTGTTCATTACTTGCTATCAATATTAGTGTTATACATGGATTGAACTGATTTTTAGGATTGTATATGGACTGAACCCATCTTTTTTACAAATCTCAACTGTTCACATAGCAAAATAAACAACACTTGAAAAACACAGATGTGGTTCATTCAGTATTCTTTAGGCTGGATAGCTTATTCTTTTAATATTTATAAGTGCTTTTTGAGAAAATACTCATGTGCAAACTATTATGAAAATGTTTGTATAAATGATGATAAAAGGTCTGCAGAGAAGGAGTATTCTGCTTAAATCAACAATTCATGTCATAGGTAGTTTTCAAAACAAAAATGAATTCCCAAAATAAAGAGAATACTTCAGCCTCATTGTTTTCATCAAGGAGACCAAACCACCATTTAAACTAGAAAAAAGAAAACAGGTGCATTTATTTTATGACAACAAGTTCAACATAAAAAGGAACCCCTCCACCTTAGGCAAACATTTTGTTTTCCTATGCGATAAATATATTTTATAATGTAATTTGGCACATTTTATGGCTGAAGTAAAATATACAAAAATATACCACGACATAAATGATATTCTAAAGGCAAACTACATGGCAAAAATAGTACCCAAATATCTAATAAGTTGAACTCAAGATAATTGGTTTTTTCCTCTTCATACATGCTTTTTCACCTCTTAATCCACCCTACATATTAGCTCAAAATGTGTATTCCCTGCAACAAAAGTTGTCCTGTAGCCCTGCATATGTCTTGTGTTTTAACTTAATTGATACAATATCCCAGTACACATCTACTTTATTGCTTTAACTGCATTGTACATTTTTTGTTGTTGTTTTTTAGTTCGTTCCTCCCTTACGATGTTCTTACACTGAAGGCAGAAACTGCCATTTTTAAATAGATCTCTTCAGTTCTTTGCACAGTCCACGGCACATAGTAAATGCTCAATAAATATAGAATGAATTGATGAACACATATATAATGCCTACTCTCAGGATATTTAGTGTTCCTAAACATGACTAGCTTTAAATATGAAGCTAGATAAGTAATACTGACAGGCATTCTCACCTTTATAAATGCTTGATTAGAATCTATAATTATGTATGCACTCTGTGATGAAAACTTTGATTCATCTTTCTTAAATACTATATAAATTCTGGAAACCAAAGAAAACTTCAAAGTGCCTTCTCCCCATGAACTACAATGCAATAAAATGCCATTCATATATTTTAGAAAGGGATTACCTCATCTAAAATGTAACCAAAATAATTTTAAGTTTTAACATTGCTGTAAAATGTAGCATATAGGAGTGTGAATCTTCTCTTGTCTCAGACACACATACATATTCTGCTCTGTGGGTTGCTAAGATACCCTAAACTTAAAAGCACAGAAGTAGGATTTGGCTCTTTAAAAATAGGTGAGGCAGCTTTTTTTATTCCTCACAAAATTAGTCTCTGGGGAATACACACAATCTCAGTAAAATTATTTGTTTTACTTAAATTAATTAAATTGTGTTTGAAAAGATTTTAATTTAATGTTGAAATTAGCAAAATTATTTGCAAACATTAACCAAATACCTCTGCCTTTTGGTTTCCCACCCTTTCTTCAGGTGATCAGTAGGAAATAAGCCAGATTCACTTAAATAAGAAGTCACCAATTTCAGTTTCCACAAGTCGCTAATTCATATTCTCTTACATTTCTTCTCCTTTTTGCAGAAAAAGGAAGGTTACATCATAGGACAAAACCACTTGTTTTGAGGTGAAGTGATGGTGAAACTGGATGGGGGACGCCATGCTGACTTCTTAGATTACGACATATTCTTGGCAAGCATATTTTTTCTAGTGACCCAGATAACAAGGATTATGGGTAACTCTAAAAGGTCTAAATTATTCCTACTGTGGAGCCTGACTTCAGAACCAATCATTTGTTTTTAGTTGTCAGTATTCTCTTTTTTTAGTTGTTAAAATTAAATTTATTGAGGTGACAGGGGTTAATAAAATTATGTAGGTTTCAAGTGTATAATTCTATGATATATCATCCATATATTGCATTGTGTGCTCACCACCTTATGTCAAATCTTTCTCTGTCACCATACATCTGACCCCCCCTTACCCTTTACAGCTACCCCACCACCCTTACCTCTGGTAACCACCATACTGTTGTCTGTGTTTTTCTTGTTTGTTCATTTGTTGCTTTCAGTTTTATATCCCACATATGAGTGAAATTATATGGTTCTTGACTTTGTCTATCTGACTTATTTCTCTTGGCATGATATTCTCAAGATCCATCTATGTTGTCACAAATAGTAGAATATCATCTTATGACTGAGCAGTAATCCTTTGTATATATGTACCACAACTTCTTTATCTGAGCATTTATCAAAAACACTTCCATGTCTTGGTCATTGTGAATAATGCTGCAATGAACATAGGGGTGCATATTTAATGCAATCCCCGTCAAAATCCCAATTACATTTTTTAAAGAAATACAACGACAAAATCATTATATTTTCATAGAGCCACAAAAGACTCCAAATAGCCAGAGCAATCCTGAGAAAAATAGAGCAAAGCCAAGGTATCATAATCCCTGACTTCAAATTATGTTACAAAGTGACAATAATCGAAACAGCATGGTATTGGCAGAAAAACTGTTAGTGCTTTCAAGCTGAATGAAACTCGTGGTCATGTCCCTCGACACAAGCCTCACAATCTGTTCATGTATAACAAATAAACAGAGTTGATTATATTACAGGATCTTCATCATAATGAAAGGTATTATATATATGCATCCTTATATACATATGTATATATATAATATAATGAAAACTTGTATCTCTGAAATTGTGAAAGCAATATACAAACAAAATGTTATCAGATCCCTGGACCTAGAGATAAATACAGAACAAAAATCTCTACCATGTACTTTAACCTAATCACTTAATCTGTTTCTTCCTCTTTTTTTTTTTACTTAAGTCAAGATTATATTTGGTAACTCTGAGGAAGGGAACTAGATAAATAGGAATGGCTAGGAAAGAAGACCTAATTTTCACTATCATCCTTTTGTACCATTTGAATTTTGAATCATTTGAATTATTACCTATTTAACAAATTGATTTTAAAGTGATTTTTAAACTATTTTCTTCCCCAGTACTTTTCATCTCCATATTGTATTTATTTGATCTCCCCTACTTATTATTATCCTTCCATTGCTTTTTTTTAAATATATTTTTTGTTGCTGATTGCTGGGGAGGAGAGGGTATAAGGAGACTAAATGGTAATAGAAAAAATATAATAAGGACTATATGTTTCTATTTTTAGTCCACGTAATATATTACATTCTCTTTGTTTCCTTTTATATCATTGCTTCTCTTAATTCTTTTTTAATCATGTTTTATTTGTCAGAGTAGACATACAATACTATATTATTTTCAGTGATTAGACATTGTTGTATAACTTACTAAGTGATCACCCTGATAAAGCCTGTACCCATCTGACACTATACATATTTATTAGAATATTATTGACTATATTCCTGATGTCTTACTTTACATCCCCATGACTATTCTGTAATAACCAATTTGTACTTAATTCTTCCACCTTTTTTCACCCATTCCCCCCCCACCCAACTCCCCTCTCATTTGGCAACCATCAAAACATTGTCTGTGTCTATGAGTCTGTTGCTGTTTAGCTCATCTGTTTACTTTGTCTTATAGATTCAATTGTTGATATGTTTTATTGCCATTTTATGGCTTGTATTTTTTATTCTTTTTTCTTCTTCTTCTGAAGGAAAATCCATCAACATTTCATGTAATATTGGTTTGGTGGTGATGAACTCCTTCAGCTTTTTTTTTACCTGGGAAGTTCTTTATCCGTCCTTCCATTCTAAATGATAGCTTTGCTGAGTGGAGTAATCTTGGTTGTAGGTCCTTGCTTTTTCATCACTCAATATTTCTCCCCACTCTCTTCTGGCCTGTAAAGTTATTCTAAGAAATCAGCTGACAGTCTTGTGGGAGCACCCTTGTAGGTAACTAACAGTTTTTCTCTTGTGGCTTTTAACATTCTTTCTTTGTCTTTAAACTTGCATTTTAATTATAATGTGTCTTGGTATTCTTTTGGTGAGACTCTTTGGGTTCATCTTGTTTGGGACTCTCTGTGCTTTCTGGGCTTGTACATCCATTTTCTTCACCAAGTTAGCAAAGTTGTTTGTCATTTTTTTCAAATAGTTTTACATAGTTCAAATAGTTCAAATAGTTCTCTCTTTTCTCCTTCCAGCACCCCCATAGTGTGAATGTTGGTTTGCTTGTAGGTGTCCCAGAGGCTCTTTACACTTTTTTCATGTTTTTTGGATTTTTTTCTTGTTGTTCTGCTTGAGTGTTTTTTGCTTTATTATATTCCAAGTTGCTGATTTGATTCTCAGCTTTATCCACTCCATCGTTGATTCCTTGTAAATTGTTCTTCATTTCAGTTATGTATTCTTTATTTCCAACTGTTTCTTTTTTTTAATGGTTTCTGTGTCCTTTTTCATGCTGTTGAAGTTCTCACTGAGTTCTCTGAGCATCCTTATGATCATTGTTTTGAACTGTACATCCGGTAGTTTGCTTGCCTCCATTTTATTTAGTTATTTTTTTTGGAGATTCCTTCTGTTCTTTCATTTGGGACCTGTTTATTTGTCTCTGCATTCTAACTGCTTCCCTATGTTTGCTTCTATTGGGTAGACCTGCTATGTCTCTCAGACTTCGTAGGATGACCTTATATATTAGGTGTACTGTGAGGCAGCCCAGTGATACAGCCTCCCCAGTCACCCAAGCCAGTGGTGCTAGGTGCACCCCTGTGTGTGCACTGTTCTGTTGTAGTTGAGCCTTGATTGCTGTTGTCATCACTGGGAAGGATTGAACCCAGGTCTATCAGCTGTAAGGACTGGCTATGACTACAGCAGAGAAGCTGTTGTACAGGAGTCAGCCCTATGAAGCAGGACTTGTGTCAGTGTGTTTTTGGTCTCGCTAAGTCTGCCCCTTGAATGTGTCATTCATGGAGATGGTAGGGGTGTAATATGGCATAGTTTGAAGCTATCCACCAGGTGCATTGGCTGGAGGCTTCTCAGGACATGCAAGGTCAGCCACGGCCTATACCCTGCCTGGGGCCACTCTGCACAAGCTACAGAGCAATCTGCAGATGGCTGCTACTTGCAGATGTACTGAGGTTGAAGATGCCTAAGAGAGGTCAAACTGTGAACCAAGGCTGGCTGCCAGTAGTGCTGGGCCTGGGGTCACTTAGCAAGGGGTAAGGGACACAAAGAGGCCAGATGCTGCTTGTTTGAGACATTTTAGGAAAGTCCAAAGCATGAAGACTTGCTTCATCTTGACCAGAAGTTCTCTGCCTGTCTTAGTTCTTTGCAAAATTTATTTCTTTCATTTTTCTTTAAAATAGCACTTCTTATTTTCCCTGTGGCAGAATTCCATCTCTCTCCCTCTTCCTTCTTCACTACACACTCAGTCCAGGTGAACTTCTTTGCTGTCATATTTCAATTAATGCCTATACATAAGAGACTTTTAAATATTTATATCAACTCATTCTCGTCTCTTTAACCCTCTAAATTCACTTCTCTAAAGCTATGTTTTCAGGTGTACTATTCAAAGAACCAAACTCATTCTCCAGTACTCCATATCTGCTCCTCCTCTTCTTTTTTCCTATGATTCTTATGACTCAGATATTGATTCAGTCAGGTGTCTGATAGTAGAGACTTCTAGTAATGTTTCCTGACTCAGTATAAACTCTATCTACTTCCATTTATTTAGTTAGTTAGTTGTTTGTTTTAATAGATAATGCACAAATCAGGTACAAAATACAAAAGATATACAAGTTCCCCAATTCCCATCCTCACAGAAATTATGACCTGTTACTGTTCTGTTACATCTCTTTCCAAGATGGTCTTTTTCTCTGTAAAGATATGTGTAAATATATCTGTGTACACAGCCACACACAAACACACACATGGACCACGTATTGTTCTTCACCTTTCTTTTTTCATTCAGTAGTATATTTTGAAAAATATTCTGTATAATCAAAAAGAGGTCCCTTGTTTATTGGGTATTTTTTTTCTTTTAACTGTTGCAAGTTATTCCATTAAATGTGGTATGTAGCATGGCATTCAATTAAGTGTAGAAAAGCAAAATGTATGACAATAGTGCAAAGGCTAGGAGAGGAGAAATGCAAATATACGATCATAAAGTCTTGTACTACACAAAGTATAATACCACATTAAGCTGGGTTATAGATTTAGACTATAAACACTAACTCAACCACGAAGATATCTCTTCAAGTGGAAACTTGCAACAGCTACCTCTATTCACCAAATTTCAATTTTAAAAGAGTGAACTTTGCCTTTGTTTCCCCTCCTCTTTTCTAAAACAACAATAATTTCATAATGCATTGTATTTATTTCTTGCTGTCCTCCTTTACTTTGATCAAATCTCCTTGTCCCTAGTCACCCTTTTTATACATATATACTAACTGTCAGTGCTAAATGGTTTCATCATTTCACTAAAGTTGACATTTCCCTTTCTATGTCTTTATTTTTACTGAATTTTTGGTTGGCTTAAGAAAGGTGAAACAAGGGGAAACAATGTATCCTATTTTAAAACTTTAAGGAATTTCTCCATACAGAAAACATTTCAAGGGTCTCTACCAGAGATGTTTGTATTTACTCACAGCTACTATGCTTAATGTTTCAGTTTTTTATGAACACAGGGTATTATGTTTGAAAATGTTCATTATCCTTAAAGACGTAAGACAATCTAATTATGCAGGTACAAAGAAAGGAAAAACAACTGATTCTGTGAGCTATAAATCTAAAAACTATTCTTCCTTTTTCTTATATTCTCAATAAATCTTTCGTATATTCCACAAAGCAAAATAACTATTGCCAAAATCAGTTTCAAAAACCCAAATATAAAACATCAAAAAATGTTAAAGAAATTGAACACACTGTGCATCTGTAGTGAGAATCTTAAGACAAACAGGCAAGGACTTACCCAAGCTGATACGATTCTTTTTCTTGACATTTCAGCAAACTTAATATGTGATATGGACATGTTTTTAATACAATATATTTAACAATTATTTTGTGACACAAAGTTAGACTGCTTAAATATTTGATCCAAGCAGATTATAGAAAGATTCTTGAGTGCATCACTTACTTTCTTATTTCACACTCCACTGGGCTTTGTCACCAGAGGTCACTTTGTTAGCCACCCTAAGTGATGACTTCTTATGTTTCTGATGACACAATGCTGCCCTGGGAATGCCCATAACACAGCTGTCACCACCATCTGTACATTTTCATTATCTCTGTGAAATATCTTTCTCTTACCATCTGATATTCTGACCTTTCCTAATTACTCCAGTGGGGTAAAATATTTTTTCCCCATCAGCACTATATCCTGGTCATCTGGCAGCATTGACTCATCCCCATAGTTTCCAGTAATAAGACTGATGATCTAACTTTTATTTTACTTACTCTTTATCACAGCTTTCATCTCCTAATGACTTGGGCAATAGTCCAAAGATGAATAGATCACAAATCAAGTTCAATATCACCACATTATCATGTACCAATTATGAAAATAAATATTTGAATAATTTGCTATTCCTTCTATAAGGTGTCATTTGGTAAAGTTAACCCTTCCATAACTTACATGTCAATGGTCCACATTTAGTGTCATCTTCGTTAACATGTTCAAGCTTACATCTCAGACAACATTAATCACTCCTTCTCTGTGCTCTCTCTGATAGCACTGACTATCATTATTCCTTTATCCACCCATAGTACATGCTTTCAACCACACAGAAGACTTAATATTTAAGTACTTCCTTTGTGCTGGCATTGTGCTAAATAGTGCACATACTTTAAACGCTCACTGCACTCATTTAACCCACACAAAAGTTTAATGAAGTAGGAACTGTTACGAACCCATTTGATAGCTGCAGCAACGGAAGCACACAGAGGTGAAATGATCTGCCCACAGAGCAGTACGCGGTGGAGCTGAGACTCCAAGCAGTACAGCTCCGGAGCTGGCACCCTCAGTAGAGGCAACCTGCTTCCCATAATCAAACACATGTGGCCAGCGATTCCTTAACAAACACCATACTGATGATGGACATTTAGGTTGACTGATATCTTTTGGTTTTATGGCCAACGTTATAAAGAATATCTTTGCTAATACATTATTTTACACATATGAGTTTATATAGAGAATAAATGTAGAATTTTAGTTCCATATGCTTGCCATTATATGTGGAATCTAGTGAATGAAATAAACTAACAAAGTGGAGACAGACTCATGGACACAGAGGATAGACTGACAGCTGTCAGGGAGGAAGAGATTGGGGGCTAAGTGAGAAGGTGACGGAATTAAGCAAAGAAGAAAAAGATTCATGGGGACCAATAACAGTATGGTGATTGCCAAAGGGACAGAGGGGTGGGCAGAGGTGAAGAGGATAAAGGGGGAATAAATGGTGACAGAGGAGACTTGTCTCAGGGTGGTGAACACAATACGATACACGGATGATATACTGTAGAACTGTACACCTGAAACCTATTTAACTTTATTAACCAATGTCACCCCAATAAATTCAATAATTTTTTAAATCAAAGAGTCTATACACTTTACATTTTGATAAGTATTGCCAAAATGTTCTCCATGAGGGATGGTAAGAATCTATATTCCCAGGAACCATAGATTAAAGCCTGTGAAGTGGGGGGTTAAAAGCTGCTTATTAGGGCAGTAAAAAAGAAAAACACATACAGTAAAACAATGTATTTTACAAGCTTTAACTTATTTTTTGGAGTGTATTCACCTGTTTTTAACTTTTTGTCTCCCTCAGTTTCCCTCTATGCTAAATTAATGCAATTATAAGGTCTCGGCCACAAAGCATTTTGTTCAAATACGCAAAATCTAGGCAAAAGTATGTTTGTGGTACTTATGAAGGATAAGGAAGGATGAAGTTATCCAGATTAGACCTATTTTCACTTCAACTGGGACGTATACCTTAACAGATACTGAATAGGGGCTGCTGTGTGTGCACAAGTGTGCACATGTACAGGGAGGGGCAGCTGTATCCAAAGAATTTTTGAAAGTTACTTCCATATAAAATATAATGTTCATTAAACGGCTAGTAATCTTAAAATGTACCAATTTTAAGCTTGCATTTGTATTACTAAAACTCAACACCATAGTTACCACAGCAATTGCTTAGAACTCAGACCAACAAGAGATCCTTTCCCGGCAAGATTATTTTATTATTGACATTGTTTGGAGATGCTGATGCTGGTGATAATAAAAAGCAGATTGAATTCAGTCAGTTTTGTTATTGTTTTTGAAATCTCTCCCTGCAGTGCATTCCTTAATTCCAGTTCTGCCCTTGTTTTTCCATGGTCTGAAACCTGCTGTTCTCCACTGAGACAGTGACTGTGAAAATACATGGCACTGGACCTCAACAAGTTATTTTATGGTGGTGATTGCAGCAGTGAGTGTTAACCACTGGCAGGGTTTACCCTTTACAAAGTGCACAGAGGCTCCATTTTAAACCACTTTAGTTTAGCACATTAAATTAGGACTTTTTTTGACTGTTACTGCAAATAGATTTTGACAAGTTTTCTAACGATACTATGGATTGTATTTCGATGCTCAAAAACATGCTAGTTCTTAGCTGTTAAAATTAACTGGGCAAAGAAAAGGCCTCCCTTCTCATTTTCCTTTTGCTGGAATACCAGTATAACGAAGACTTTGGAGAGCTGTTCCAAGGTACAGCTTATAACTGAGCTCCTCAGTCAAAGCTGTTGCTTCTTTTCCCCAATTTCATGAGCTTTGAGCAATGGGACCTTGGGTAAATATCTTAACACCCATAAGCCTCAGTAAAATGGGTATAATACTTGCTTTCACAGGGTTGTTGTGAGAATTAAATTATATAATTCATATAGAATAGGTTACACAGTATCTGGGCTACTGAATGACAAAGCATTCAAAATTAACTGCTACTGCAATTAACTGAATAGAAAGATCTATTCTGAAATTAGAAAGATCAAACCAAAGGAGTTCATTATTGCACCCCCAATCCCTGCCCCCATTCTTCCTCTCCCTAAATTCTACTTCACTGTCACCAAAATAGGTTAATTTGTCAGGGTGTTTTCCTTTCCTTTTCTTTTTTCCTCATTCTTTGCTTTCTTTAGTTTTATTTTTAATTTATTTATTTTTAAAGAGAAGGATAGGGAGGGAGAGAAACATCAATGTGTGGTTGCCTCTTGTGCATCCCCTACCAGGGGTGGGGACACCTGGCCTGCAACCCAGGCATGTACCCTGACTGGGAATTGAATCAGTGACCCTTTGGTTCACACACCTGCGCTCAATCCACTGAGCCACATCAGCCAGGGCTCGCTCTCTTTAGTTTTTTAAAATCCTCTTAATTTAATGTTTCAGGAATCCTCTATCACTTCAAAGTACTAGTATTTATATGTGATGTTGTATATATATGTGTTGTAGTTTTCTGACAGCACTAATTTAAATGCTAAAATTCCAACCATTTTGTCAGTGGAATATTATTGGCTCTGTACTTTAAAAATATGACATCTGAGTTAAGTTTTAAAGACTCATTTTTAAGTCAAGAACTTAACTTGTTGTGTTTTAAAAAAGAAAGATGAACCGTGGGTCAGTCTGCATGTCTGGAGGACCAGGACCGGTGTAACTCTCAACACACAGTAGCCAGTACTCATCAAGAGTCAGGTGCAAGAAAACATGTTTCTAGTCCAAAGACTTTCAGAACAAGTGAAACATAAATGTAAGCATGGTAGTGCACCAAAATCTCCATCCGTGAAAAATGAAACGGAAGGGATTGCAAACCCCAAATGCTTTATTTGAAAACAAATAACCTCAGCTTGACACCAATCAAGAGTCACATCTTTATCAAAAGCAAATGTTCAAAAAGCACTTCACAGAATTATCAAATAAGATATGGGCTGTTGAAGATGGTGAGAGAGAAACATTTTGATTGGCTAAAAACAAACTCATTATACTACCACTGCCCCCAGCTAGTTTTAAATCAGAAAAAGTTTTATTAGTAACTGAAGATTTTTTCACAATAAGCTTATTATTATTCACTTGTAATAAGTGATTCATTTTCCTTAAAAAATCAATAATATTACATATTTAATACACTGTCCTTGTTTTATATAGCACTGACTATATTTTTAATTAAAACTTTACTTTTTATAATCTTGCCTGCTAACCATTTATATATTAGAGTATTGATTCTGTTGTTATTAAATTTGTTATATAGTATCTTTATAAATGTTTTATAACAATGAATACTTACCTATAAATATTTATAAATTGGTATATTAAGTATATTAAATTGCTAATACTTATGTTTTGTTTTATAAGTTCTAACAGTTGTTAATGGAAAACTTATATAAATAGCAGTATTTTAGCATTTCTCAAAGTAAACAAATTAAACTCCCTCAAGTCACAGATATTGCAGTCATTGTATGCATGCTGCCCTAGCTTGCTCTGGAGAGGGGCAAATAAAAAGGAGTATTTAAAATTCATCTTCAGCTTATCTTCAAACTCAACTGATCTCATCTAATTTCTGGGTAAGCAAGAAACATGACATACTAAAGTATGATGGTAATTCTTCTTCTATATTAAGCTTTTTTCCCTGCTTTTAGAGCTCTGTTGATGCTTTTCAGTACATTTCACACAAGACCACTGAGGCAAATTAAATGTGTCCTGAACATTCACTTGTCTCTGCCCATTAAAGTCAATCAAATGCCTGGTTTTCTTTTCATTTTGCAAATGAAAATGTGTTCTAATATATTGGTGTTGAAGGAAACAAGAAGGGATTCCATGGGATGTTTTTGATGTCACCTTGAAGAAATTGTCATACACCATCTGCTGGTTTATTGAGCGTACAAAATGGCAATGTTGATGAATCCTTCCTTAATAAATTGCACATATCGACACAGGCACATCCTAATGACTAGAAGCATGCCAAGGTGCTTTGAAATACATCCAGCTTCAATTATCCATAGGTCTTTTGTATTTGCAAAGTGACAAACACTCTAAATAATCTATTTTGTTTTGTGCTGTGCTTCATTTATAAGTGCTAGTAAGTATGTCTTTCAATCCAGCTCACAAATGAGAAGGTTAATGGTCTTCCTGTCTTCATTGTCCTTGCTGGTTGTCATCTGAGAATTTTTACTCTTTTTAAACTATACAGGCTGAAAAAAGGTTGGTCTAGTTCAATCTCAAAAACAATTTAGAAGCCAACCTTTCTGTTTTATTCCTTAGATTTAATATCATAAATGTGGAGCAAAAACAATGTAGCCTAGAAATGAGAATTATTTCATAAATCATTAAGTTCAAATTCTTTAGTGACTCCCAAATAAGAAGGAAATTTAAAACAACTTATTGGATTTCTGGCCAAGATGGAAATGTAGGCACGTACTCTCTGCTTCCTTGCATAACCACAGAAAGGATAACAGCAAATTTAAACACAAAAAACAATAAGAGCTGCCAGAAAATTGAACTGTACACAAGTCTGACAACCAAGGAGTTAAAGAGAAACATTCGTCCAGACTGGTAGGAGGGGTGGAGATGGGCAGCCAAGGAAGAGAGGACCTGAGGCAAGATGGTGGACCAGGCAGTCCCACATTCACAAGCAGATAAGCCAGGAGTAACAACTGAGGAGCAAAATAGACTGCACAACCCAGGGTGCCAGCATGGGAAACTAAAGCCTCAAAACCTCTGGCTGTAAAAATCTGTGGGGGTTGCATAGGTAGGAAAAATTCCTAGCCTCACACAGGTTTTATTGGAGAGACCCACAGGGCCCTAGAACATACACAAGCCTACCCACCTGGAAATCAGCACCAGAAGGGCCCAATTTGCCTGAGTAGCGTGGGAAGGGACTGAAAGCAAGGCAAGAGCCGAGCAAGCAGCATTGGTTCCTCTTGGACCTCTCCCTGACACACAATACAATAATACAACAATACGACAACACAACAATGTGGGTTGCCCCACCCTGGCAAATACCTAAGGTTCCACCCCTTACAATGTAACAGGTATGCCGAGACAAAGAAATATGGCCCAAATGAAAGAACAGATAACAACTCCAGAAAAAGAACTAAGTGATGAGGAGATAGCTGACCTATCAGATGCAAAGTTCAAAACACTGGTAATCAGGATGCTCACAGAAATGATTGAGTATGGATGCAAAATAGAGGAACAAGTGAAGACTATACAAAGTCAAACAAAGAAAAATGTACAGGTAACCAACAGTGAAGGGAGGGAAATCGGGACTCAAATCAATGATTTGGAATAACAGGAAGAAATGAACATTCAACTGGAACAGAATGAAGAAACAAGAATTTTTTAAAAATGAGAAGAGTGTCAGGAACCTCTGGGATGACTTTAAATATTACAACATCTGAATCATATGGGTGCCAGAAAGAGAAGAGGAAGAGCAAGAAATTGAAAACTTATTTGAACAAATAATGAAGAAGAACTTCCCCAATTTGGCAAAGGAAATAGACTTCTAGGAAGTTTAGGAACCTCAGGGAGTCCCAAAGAAGTTGGATCCAAGGAGGAACACACCAAGGTACAACATAATTACATTAGCCAAGGTGAAAGATGAGAAGAGAATCTTAAAAGCAGCGAGAAGAAAGGAGAGCATTACCTATAAAGCAGTTCCCATAAGACTATCAGTTGATTCCTCAAAAGAGACCTTGCAGGCAAGAAGGGGCTGGAAAGAAGTACTCAAAGTCATGAAAGACAAGGACCTACATCCAAGATTACTCTCCTCAGCAAAGCTATCATTTAGAATGGAAGGGCAGATAAAGTGCTTCTCAGATAAGGTCAAGTTAAAGGAGCTCATCATCACCAAACCCTTATTATATGAAATGTTAAAGGGACTTATCTAAGAAAAAGAAGATCAAAACTATGAACAGTAAAATGACAACGAACTCGCAACTATCAACAACAGAACCTAAAAAACAACAACAAAAACAAAGTAAGCAAACAACAACAACAGGAATAGAATCACAGAAATGGAGATCACATGGAGGGTTATCAGTGCAATAAGAGGGGGAGAACGGGGGAAAAGGTACAGGGAATAAGAAACATAATTGGCAGGTACAAAATAGGTAGAGGGAGGTTAAGAACAGAATAGGAAATGGAGAAGCCGGAAAACTTATATGTACAACCCATGGACATGAACTAAGGGCAAGCGGGGGGGAATGCTAGTGGGAGGGGGGTGCAGGGTGGAGTGGGATAAAGAGGAGAAAAACACGGGACAGCTGTAATAGTATAATCAATAAAATATACTTAAAAGTAAAAAATAAAACTTTTTTAGCAGAAAGAGTTGGGAGTTCAAATGTGGATGATGAGGAGGGAGAAAGACTGCTGTTATAATTAATAAATAACTAATTTTAAAAAATGAAGGAGACTTATGAAATGCAAAAAAATCATGGATTGCTTCAAAATTTCAATTCTACAACTAGTTTATAAACACAGAAGGTGAAAGGCTCGAAAGAAAATAAAGAACTATGTATTTAATTATTGGCCCCCATTTCAGCCCTGCTTTATGATCAAAGTTATTGGTCAGGAATTTAGAAATTACTTTAGGAATTGGAATTACTCTAGGTACCTTAAGCAGTAAAAGAATTCAATCAAGGAATTATGTAAAACTGTTGGGAGAACTGGCGGTGTGGGTTGAAGACTGGGCCAGACCTAACCTCTGCCCATACTAGGAAGGCAGGGAATCAGGAATCACTGATAAAACTACCGAGTTACCTAAAAAAATTGAATAAAATTAAAAAAATGAAAACACAACCAGGACTGCCTCTCTTCAAGAACAACATCCACTGCCAGAGTAGATCCCACAGCTCCCAGGAAACTGACCCTAGAACAGTGGTCCTGGAGACCAGCTGCCTCCTCCAGCACGGTTTCCGCCTGATGTCTTCGGCTCCTGCTAGCAGCACACAGCATAAAGCAAGCAGGAGATGTCTCCAGCTCACTTCCCCGCTCCCTGAGACCTGGCATCTATGTTAGGGTAAGTTATTTCAAACACAGACCCAAAGATACAAGAGAGCCTGGACATTGTGGTGTTTGGTCTCTTTCAGCCTCCTTAGTACAGAAAGGCCCAAGAAAAGGTTGCAGACATGAATATTTTACACCAATTAACCATATTCAATATATTTACAAAGTGTTTTCACTGTCAGAGTGATATACTCTCTTCATAAAAACTTATCGAGATAGGTAGTTCTATAGCCATTTAACAGAGAAGGAAATTACAATTTGAAGTTGCTCCATGTGGAAAAGTGCAGATAGAGTAAGGTGCTGGGAGAAATAACTTGATTATACAAGGTTACTTTGAAATACTTTCCCTGAATACCATGCTGCCTCTCTTGGTGTATGCTGAATAAGCCATCTCTGAAATTCATGTAGTTAAAACTTAGAAAAGAAAGGCCATCCAGTGAAAAATAACATATACTTTTATAATAAATATGAAGAAATTGTTCTAAAATTAAATGACAGAATATATTTATTCAAAGAAATAGACCATCCAAAATTAATTACCCCCAAAAAGTAGTTGCATGTCAAAAATCTGACATATAGACAATGTTCTCTTTACAATAGTTTTAAGTGACAGAAACAGGTTATAAAACACTGTACCATATTACCTCAAGTTAGAAAAAATGTATATGAAGACTACATCAAAATTAGGTGGCTAATCCGGATAATGGTAGTTTGAGTGCCTTCCTGACATCCTTCATTCATATAGGGTTGCCAAAACTCGGAGCTCACTCAAGGGCACATAACACGCATTTAGTTCTTTAATGTTCTTCTCCCTTTTTCAAACTTATATTTTAATTTAAAAAAATTAAGCATTCCTCTTAAGACAAAACAAAAACTTTTAAGAGTATGAAAGCATTAATAATTAATAAACATAGGACAAGAGTAGATAGAAGAATGGTAGGCAGATAAAATTTTCAAAATAAAAATAATTTAAGGTAAGTTTTTAAATATGTGGTTCATATTAACAAAGAAAAGGGACAAACCTCTCAACTCCATCTAGAGATTCTTTTTAAACAAAATCATTAAGAATATTATAGATTTTGAATATCATAAAAATATCACTCACATATATTATTTTTAAAAATCCATTTTTATAAATATAAATTATCTGATAATAAAACTAAAGCTGTATGTCAACTATAGACATTGTGCTCAGTATCTTACCTATCTTAAGTGCCTTGTTTATTCTTGTTCCCTTATCTCATTTGATATATAATTATTCAAATAGAATTTAAATATTATTCACTGTTTTGTGTTATCCAACATAGCATTGCTCAAAATAAATTTCATTTTTTTCTATGAATTGCCACTGCAATAAGAAAATAAGTATTATGTAAACCTAATCAGCAACTTTGAAAATAATGTTTTGCCTATCCTTATCTGTAAAATGGAAAATAGAAAATAATTTTAAGGCAGGTCAAGTTACCTTATTAAAAGAAGATAGCGATAGTTTCAGCAGCAAGAACAGCACCAGTGGAGTCAGATGAGACCTTGGTTCAACAACCTCAAACTATAAGAGATCGTTTATTTAGAAAGTCACAGAGGTAGAAGAAGTGAGTTGTAGAAGAAATGGGTTCAGGAAACAAATTACAGAAGCAAAAGAAGGGCCCTTGGAGCTTAGGAGAGAGGAAGGTAAAGGTAAAGCGTCTGGGGGAACAGGTGGGGACAGGAAAGGGGCAGTCCTGGTCCCGAGAGGGAGAGCACGCAGGGTCCTCTGTTCTAAGGGCTTTTAAAGGTGGGGGTTTTAGGGGAAATCCCAGGAGAGGGTCGCAGTAGAACATTCATCAGCTTTTCCAGGTGTGTCCTTTCAGGGTCGTGGTCTTTACTGATTGGTCGGCACCAGGACAGGGGTGCAATAGACACTGCAGCTGGTCCTGAGGCAGCTGTGGCATAATTTTGTCTACGTTTGTTGTTTTTCTGAGCCTGTAGCCAGAACACAACTGAGGCCTATGTGTTATCCCTACCGGTTAATGCTTAAGGAAGTGGTCGTGGAAGGGCCCGTGGCACGGGAGTTCTATGAGGCCACTCTTCAGCCCCTTGCTCCTCCTCCAGGGGTGTCTGCTGCATGACTAGTGACCTGCAAGCCGCATGAAAGGTCAGGGGCTCTATACCTCATGACCAGCAACATGCTAGTGAAGGCAAGCCACCCTGGGGTGAGGTCTTTGTTTTCCCAGTTCTGACAGTTGCTAGGTACCCAGGGCTTTCTGCCCTGTTGACCTTCTGTTCCTTTCCTATTGTCCTTGCTGTGCTCATGCCTAACTGCCTCCCACAATAGGAATAGAAAACTTGGAGTCTGGTGCCTACAATTTTTTAGTTAGTCTTGAAGGAATCACATGAGGCTAAAATAATAAAATAGCATATGTAAATGAGCTTTTTAACTATAAAAATGCTATGATTAAGCTTCTTATTTTAATCAGAAAAAAAGTATTTCTAAGCTAACATGTTAAAAACAGACCATAATCCATGTTTCAATTAATGGAATGAAGAAAACAATTTTAGTTTTTGTTTAGCTCTTTGGATGGGATTTTGTTGTAAATCAAATACGATTTTGAAATTTTTACAATTGGTAGTTGTCTCTTTCAAGACTGAAAGTCTCCTATTTAATTTGCATTCTATGCTATGTGTTCAAAGATGAATCACTGACGATATCATCACTTGTACTTTAATTTCTAAAAATGAGATAATAATTATGTAACTTTCCAAGAGGACTCTAGATATAATTTCATTGAATTAATATGTCTCTAGATTGTCGGTTGTTATCGTATATGTCTAGGAGGCCATTTTGCATCTAGTTAGGTCATGCATGTTTTCCCCATTTATTATTTTTCAAGTAAAAACCTTAAATGCTGGAGTTTACTGTAAAAAATGTAAAATTCTATACATTTGAAATAGAGTTTATCTTAAGTACTTAGAAATAGAAAAACTTATGTTTTATGACAATAAGCTAGAACTAAGATGACACATTTTTTTCCATCTGGGACCTTGAAAAACTACACACACATGCACATATATAGCTAAAAACTTTGATTCAGATAATGTGATTTAAAATATACACACCGGCATGGATGGAACTGGAGAGCATTATGCTAAGTGAAATAAGCTAGGCAGTGAGGGACAAATACCATATGATCTCACGTTTAACTGGAACATAATCAACAAAAGAAACAAGCAAAAAAAATATAACCAGAGACATTGAAATTAAAAAGATACATATGTCAACTGTAAATTATCACACCATTAAGACATAATTAGCCAATCACTTATTTTTCTCATGAGCATACTGAGAATCAATCATGCTGTTTCTCCTCAAACGACCTCTCAGACCTCCTCTCTGGACCGTCGCACCCGTGCTCTGCACGGCGCTATTCACACCCTGGTTCTGAATTGAATTCCAGTTTAAGGAGTTAAGTCATCTTGAGCTCAGTAAACACTGCACATAAATACAAATCTGAATATCAGTGGATAATTTATAGCGTCTACGTCAAACGTTGATGGAAGCATTGAGAATAGCTGGTGAATTAAGCAGGGATGAAATTTCAAGGGGATTGAATGGGGATTAGCTGCTACTCTATTGGAATCTCAGGCCTATGGAATGCTAGACCACTAGACCTCACAACCCAGATATTCTAACCCAACAGATTTTATAGTTCTCAGTGACACTCACCCCACTAGATTATGCCATCTCTAACGACACCTCCGTATCTGTTTCCTAATGTCTCACTTTTTCTCCCCAAAATATATTCTACTCTCTCAGGAATAATTATTATATTCTCCCAAGATCAGCAGTCTCCTCTCTGACTCTCTAGCCAAAAATGGACATTAGCCAAGACATTCTTAAGAGGTGATTTGTAGTCTCCATTACCATCACGGACAGCACTGAAAACCTAGATGGGCGCAGAGGCTCTCTGGTGGTGATCACCCTACAGTCAACACGGCACCAATATCCATGTGGCTCATTCATGTTGCCTAACTACTAAGGCGCACTTTTTCCTGTCGCTGTCTCCCACCCACCCACTCAACTTATAAACCACCTGTGTTTTCAAGCATTCTTTGTGTATTTAGAGATTGAAAGCACCTATTTGCCCAAACAAAATATTATTATACTAATTTATAAAGTCATGTCATTCCCAGCTCAGAGAATACAGGGATTCATTTATTTATTATTTGGAGAAAATTTTACATTTGCTTGCAATCATGAAATTTCCAAACTGAAAAAAATGTGGCTTTTCTCTACATGTGAATAACTAAGATATATTAATATTAAAGGAGTTGGACACAGAGGTGTGCATATGAATTTGAAACAGATGGGAAGCGTGGGTAGATGTATGCTAAAGAATTCAATTTCAGTAAAGCATGAAGCCAAAGATGATGCCTCCATAAATCTCACTAAGCACTTATTCCTTACTTTTCCTTCATGTTTTTTCTCATTCACTTAACTGCAACCACCTTAAAAACTTTCAGTGGCTAGGGTGATACAGAGATGCTAAGGAAGGAAAGTCACCCTGGGGTGAGGTGGGGGAAGAGGCAAAAGAAGAGAGTATAGTATACAGAATTTTGAGGGTTTTGAGGAGAGACAGAAGGACTAAAGTTTTCTGCTGTCACGGGCACTCAGGCTAAAGGAGTAGCCAGACCTCCTGTTGTGAGCTGGTGATTTCATTCCAAAAGCAGCCATAACTGAGCTCTTTCCAAAGCAGGACTCAGTAACTTTATATAAAAGGCAGAATTGCCCAAGTGCAATCTCAAGAGAGTTACTTACCTGTTGCGAGATGGGCATCAGAATGTTTGGGGACACCTCCCAATATTCCCCATTACAGAGAACAGGTTAACATTGTTAGCATTTGGTTTGGGGGAAGAGATGCTTGACACCTACCTCCAAACAAAACAATTTTTATACCAGTGTTGTGGAAGAATTGTCAAAAGTACAAGAAATCATCTAAGTCAAAGGTGAGCCTGAAGTCACAGTTGTATTTACAACATGAAAATGTTATTGAAAAAATAAGTATAACATATACCAGTCTAAAAATGGTGTTAAAATATTTTATAACTGGCACAGCATGGGTAATGACCAGTTAAAGTGGACACAGGCCAAGGTGTTGGGAAAGAGCCTGAGGAGGTCTGGAGGCATGTGAGGAAGGGCTGGGCTAACCTAGGCCTTAATGTATATTTCATTACCGTAATGACCTGTACGGGCAAAACAATATGTGTATCATTTTAATTATAGCCCCACCTTGATATAATCCAACTGTTGATGACATTCCATTCATGGTTTCTAGCAGCCTGATCTTCTACCTAGCAACTAGCAGGAGCCAGCTTGCTCACAGTGGCACACGCCTTTGCATTGTTGGCTGCATACATATTTTACTCTACATCAATCATTTGCCATTCTAACCTTGGACAGCTATGGTGTGTTTCCCAGAAGCTTTGATTCATATGAAAATAATGTCAAAACAAATTCTGTTGCGTTTCACAAAAATTCTAAGAGTTTGGCTACCATATTAATCAAGGGTACTAATGTGTGAAATAATGGAATATTTAATCAAATATTCAGTCAGTTATGGCTAACACCAACATAAATATAGCAAATAAAATTTCACATTAGAAGTCTGTACCAAAGGTTTTCGATAACTTAAAGGTTAAAGTAAAGCTGGAACTTTTAAAGAATATCAGTATTAAAATGTCCATTTTTTCAATTATTTTATATGTCTTATTCTACACATGTAAAAGATATACTTTCTCCAGTGCTGTTAGGTATGGTTTTTATGTGAATACTCAAACCAATTTGCTGTTATACAGGGTGATCATAGTAAAAATATACCTATTAATTTACCAAGTTAATAATGTCAAGTAACAAGTAGATAAATAACTATATATAAGAATTATGTGTACTTTTTCAATGCTCACTAAATCTTTTTTAAATTAACCTCAGAATTTCACACATTGCTATCTAGAGTACACACCTCCAACTGTTTGAGTTAAGAAAGAGCATAAAATTGAGAGTTTTATGTCTTCCAAAGCATTTTTACATGATTTACATTTTTAAAAGTAAAAGTATAAATAATGCTAAATTATTTTTGAAAACTGAGAAGACACCTAAATAAAATAGAAAAAAAGAAAAAACAAACTAAAAATCTGGACAAAATGCTTTTCTGTCTCAACTAGATTAGTACTCTCAAGGAAGCAGAGAACAATTGGAAATGAAGACCTGGTTGCCACAGGACTATTCTATGTGGAGGAATATAACACACAAGCAGTTTTCTACCCTGAGTGTGAATATCAGTTAAAATACTTTGCTCACAAATAATAGACAATCTGACTCAACCTGGCCTAAAAAGTAAAGAGAATGTGTTGGCTCATGTATTAAAAAAACATAAAGGTATGTCTCGTTCAAGTGAGACTTGAACTACAGGTACAAGTGCATCACCGGTGATCCAGTTTCTTTGTCTTTCCAACCTGCCTTCTGCCAAGCTGGTTTCATGCTAACAATGACTCTTCTTATACTTCCATGCTGACTACATGCAGGTCCCTGGGACATATGCTTCTTCATTTTCACAATGTTGAAATTGGTTTCACTCAGATGTCTCAAGATTAACTGTCTTTGCACTGGCTGATGCCCCATGCCCACCACTTGTACCACATCTTGTATCCAGGGAGGTGCAGTCAACTGACTGGAGTAGTCAAGATCACATACTAGAACTTTTCTTTAGCTTCCCTAGAACCATATGGAACCATAGAGATCACCTTCCCTAACACCACCAAACAAAAATTTGATACCATTGGGAATGGGTGCTGGGAAAGCATTCAACAAATAGCACAGAGGTGCAAGAATACTAAGGGGAGGTAAAACACAAAACGTGATGTTTTCTCAACCATTGTGATAGTTTTTTTATAAGGGATATGTAGAAAACAAAAATCAAAAGCAACATGTAAACATAAAAGTCAGCAATGGCACTCACTTCGTTTGGTGCTATGACAGAATATATTACCATGTGCTTTTTCTCTCTCTGTCTCTTTCTTTATTGCTGTTCAAGTACAGTTGTCTCCATTTTCTCCCCACCACTCGCCCCCACCCCAGCCATCCCTACCTCCTACCCTTGATCCTACTCTGCTTTGGTTTTGTCCATGGGTCCTTTATACATGTTCCTTGATGACCCTTCCCCTTCTTTCCCCTGTTATCCCCCTCCCCCCTCCCTTCTGGTTACTGTCAGTTTGTTCTTTATTTCAATGTCTCTGGTTGTCATTTGCTTACTTGTATGTTTTGTTACTTATAGTCCACTTATAGGTGAGATCATATGGTATTTGTCTTTCACCACCTGACTTACTTCACTTAGCATAATGATGATTCACTTAGTAGATGATTTTTAAGGGTTTAATCATTGAATATTAAACATTAAATCTGAATATGTTGAGAATGTTTATTATGTTTATATTGAAATAAGTGAATCAATACAAAAAAACAAAGTACTATTTGGTTAATAAATACTCTGTCAGAACAGTATATTTGCACTGGTTATAGCTTTTGATATAAATAGGTAGCATTTCCTTGTACTTATTTTTCCATCAACAAAAATTCAATTATGAGAAAAAATGGCTGAAGACTTCTGTTTAGATAAATATTCTAGAAAATCCTGAAGACTTTAAGTAGAATACAGTTGAAGTTAAATTTTTTTAAGAAATGTATGAGTTTGCAGTAAAACTGTCAAGAAAAAAATTATTAACACATTTTCAACAGAATAAAGGAACACAATGCATCTGAAGTCCATGTATGAAAATGATATTTAATAAAAAACAGCTCTTATTTGAAAGGGATTGATGAACTTAATCTAAGAACAAGAAAAACTATTAATGATAGAACTGGATAACTATGCCAAAAAGGAATTTCAAAATAATTTGTAAGTTCAGAACACCTTTCTCTTAAAGAAAAAACTCTAGGGGTAGAGTTGGGGAAAATCATAATAATTTTCTCATCAGAAGAAGAGTATAAAATTAATATTTATTCCTAAGAGTTACTGGATTTTGAAGTTATATTTAATTTAATTATAAATTTATATTTGTATATAATATAATATTTTTCTATTTTGTACATTCAGATACTTTATATGATACCATGTTGTAAGGGCACTCCATGTCCAGGGTCTCTGAGCTACAATTCGTAACTAAAACTATGGAGCTGGTGCACTGTGAGAAGTGAACAGCATCAGCTAAAAGACTTTCAGTGTTGTTCTCACATACAAGGATTTTGAACTTGTTAGTTTGTGCATATGGTTTACAAATTTTGTTAAACTTATGGATCCCAATGTTTACTTTCATGATTACAGTCAACTGTTTTTAGTCCAAACTATATGTGGGTTGACACAAAAGAAATTAACAGCTTATTATATGAAAATAGACATCTACATTAGTAAAATGCAAATTATCATTTGTAAAAAAATTTCCTATGATGAGAAATGATGATTCTCATCGACTATCTCCTTTAGTCAAATCTTAGTGTTGTGGTGATCACTAAGATGCTCACTTCTCTGTGCCTCATTTACCGCCCCTCACATGGCCCACCATTACAGGAATAAAATAATTCTGACTTTCCCAAACTGATACAAACAGGACAAACAAAACTCCTTTAACATAATCACTGGGCTTTGGCATCCAACCTATGAAGAGTCCATATGTGAGAAGAATTCCTTATTTTCTTCCTTGGTCTTTCCTACTACCTCTTGTGTCCGGCCTTTGAAATTAGGTCATGCTTTCCTCTCTTTTTTCCTGCTCAATGTATTCCTTATGATTTTCTATTTTTTCATATAAAAGTACTTTGCATGCATGCTCACAACCAATCCTCTCTAGTTCCACCTTTATCCAATTTTCCTCAAAAAAAATTATCTTTTCCTCTTTCCTTTTGTGAAACAAAATTAATTCTGATCACAGCTGATGTGGACAATGATGATAAAAAGTATGATTTATTACAAATAAAGAAACCCAGGATTTTGTAGGAAAGGAGTGAGGGGGGAGGGAGAGTGGGAGGGAGGGAGGGAGGGGAAAAAAACTGGCTCCATTAATTTCAAAAACCTTGTAAATAGGGTTCCTTCAGAATTTAGAAAAAGGATTCATCCATTTTCTATTCATGTACTTCTCAAAAACTAGAATTTCAAAAAAATAAAGGAAGATATTTTTCTTTCTTCCTTTATATCACAAAAGTCACAAAACAGATATAAACATGTTTGCTTTTGTATTTTTACTATAAATATACTATCTTGGCTATTGTCCATAGTAAATAGGCTTTTCTAGGCTAGCTTGACAACTAGAATGTGTACAATGAAGCAATATATTCTCTGTTCCAACTAATCAATTTAGAAATTTGCTTTTGCAATAGGGATAATTGATATGCTAACTACTTATATCAATATACAGTTATAAAAGAGATACATTTATTATGGCATTATAGTACTTAGCAACGTTAAACACTCTAAATGACAAATTAAATTAAATTCAGACCCTGCTTATTTATTGTGGAGATTTTTAGCTGATGAACTCTCACTAATGCTCCTTTGTTTCTTCTAGATTAGATTAAGTCAAAGGCGCAACAAAATATTTTAGAAAACATAATGAAGTTTTTTAATATCTGGATAAAAATATTTTTTCCCTTTGGAGTATCTGTCAATGCCTTCCCCTGCCATATAGCCCTTTCCCCTATCTCAAAAGCATCAACACAGTCATAGAGGATTGATTCTGTATCATCCATGTTACAGATTCTCCCAGAGGTACCAGTAGAAGTAGTAAACATTGAGCCCCTTTCTGATTTTAATAAATGAAGTTGTCATGTTTCACTCCTGATCCTTTTTATTTTCTTTTCGAACATGATAATTCAATCAACTAAAGATCTGTCTGGCCCAAATATCCATGTGCTTTATCAACTATGGGAGGCATTTTTCCTTCTGTCTACATCTGTAGTTAGATTTAACCACTGATATCATACTGTCTTGAATACTTTGAAAGGAATGATTTCAGAAGGCAAGTAGTCCTTTAGTGCTCATTTTTTCTTTACTCTTATTAAGACAAGAGCGAAGATGGCAGTGTAGTTAAACATGGCTTGCCTCTTCCCACAACCACATAAAAATTGCAACTAAACTATAAAAAGCCACCATTCAGAACCATCAGAAATAGCATTGAATGGAAGCCCTACAACTATGGAATTAAAGAAGAAATCACATCAAAACTGGTAAGAGGGGCAGAGATGTGGAACAGGCTGGTCCCAAACCCACATGTGGTGTATAAAAATCAGGAGGGATATATCAGGAGCAAGGGCTCCCAGTCCCCCACCAAGCACCCCCAGATCATGATTCTAGTGCCAGGAAGATAAGTCTCCTTAACTTCTGGCTGTAAAAACGGTGGAGATTGGGACTGTGGAAGACAGAAACTTCTGGAATCCCAAGAAGTTTCCCTTAACAGGCCCACACACAAGACTTTCTCAAACTCACTCCTTCTGAGCTCCAATACCAGAAACTTTGCAGTAGTTAGAAGAGATCAGCAAGAAATATTCAAAATGATGAAAAGCAAGGACCTACAACTAAGATTGCTCTATTCAGCAAAGCTATCATTTACAATGGAAGGGGAGATAAAGAGCTTCTCGGACAATAAGAAGCTAAAGAAGTCCATCATCACCAAACTAGTATTATATGAAATGTCAAAGGGTCCTCTTTAAGAAGAAGATGAAGATAAAAATATGAACAATTAAATGACAATAAATATATATCTATCAACAATTAAATCTAAAAATTAAAAAGGTGTTGCGGAAAAACGAACTCTTACATGATCTGGGGTGACGGAGTAAGCCTTTATTACACGCGTGGGCCCAGAGGAGACAGCTTCCAAATTCTGGGCACTGAGGATGGGTCAGGTGGGCGGTTAAATACTTTTGCAACAAAGTGAGGAGGGGACAGGTCTCGTGATACAAGCAGGAATGTGGAAGCCAAGGCAGAAGCAGAGGGTGAAAATTGCCTGGGGCCGGGACAAAGAGATAGTAAGAGATTAACTGAGTTCGAGACAGAAAGTCAACTAGTTAACAGGTGGTCATCTGGAGCCCAGGAAGCCAGCAGGGAGTTATCAGAGGTCCGGAACAGATAGTCTGAAGCCGGGAAGCCAGCAGGGAGTCATCAGAGACTAATGCAGAGTGCCAGCTTCAATCTCTAAGTACACTTTTAAATTTCTACTACACAGGGAGTTCCCAACAAGATGTAGGTATAGGTAGAAACCCTTCGCTTCCTTGCACAACAAAAAGAAGGATAACAACCACTCTAAAATCAATCAACCAGAAGTGCCAGAAAATGAAACTGCATGGAACTCTGACAACGAAGAAATTAAAGAAACAGTCAACCAGACCAACCAGACCTATAAGATGGCCAACAGAGAGAACCCAAGGCAAGGCAGCGAACCACGCAGACAGGGCTGGCTGAAAGTACTCATGGTGAGGCGGCAGACCAGACAGTGCTGGGAGGTTTGCCAAGACGAAGAAATATGGCCCAAGTGAAAGATCAGAGCAAACCTCCAGAAAGTGAGCTAAGCAATGAGGAGATAGCCAACCTATCTGATGGAGATTTCAAAGCCCTGGTAATCAAAATGCTGATTGAGCATTTTGGTCACAAAATGAAAGAACAAATGAAGCCTACCCAAACTGAAATAAAGTAAAATATTCAGGGAACCAACAGTGACAGAAAGGAAACCAGGACTCAAATCAACAATTTGAAATAAAAGGAAGAAATAAACAACCAACCAGAACAGAATGAAGAAACAAGAATTCAAAAAAATGAAGAGAGGGTTAGGAACCTCTGGGACAACTTTAAACATTCCAATATCTGAATCATAGGGGTGCCAGAAGGAGAAGAACAACAGCAAGAAATTGAAAACTTATTTGAACAAATAATGAAGGAAAACTTCCCCAATCTGACAAAGGAAATAGACTTCCAGGAAGCCCAGAAAGTCCTAAAGAAGTTAGACCCAAAGAGGAACACACCAGGGCACACATCATTAAGTTACTCAAGATTAAAGATAAAGAGAGAATCTTAAAAGCAGCAAGAGGAAAGGAGTTACCTAAAAGGAGTTCCCATAAGATTATCAGCTGATTTCTTAAAAGAAACCTTCTAGGCAAAAAGGGGCTAGAAAGAAGTATTTGAAGCATTTGAAAGGCAAGGACCTACATCCAAGATTATTCTATGCAGCAAAGCTATCAATTAGAATGGAAGGGCAGATAAAGTGCTTCCTAGACAAGGTCAAGTTAAAGGAGTTCATCATCACCAAGCCCTTATTATATGAAACATTAAAGGGATTTATCTAAGGAATTGAAGAAGATCAAAAACTATGAACAGTAAAATAACAACAAATTCACAACTATCAACAAATGAATCTAAAAGAAAAAAGAAAAACAACAAAAACAAAAACTAAGCAAACAACCAGAACAGGAACAGAATCAGAGAAATGGACATTGTATGGAGGGTTTTCAGTGGGTAGGGCAAGGGGAGGAATAAGGGGGAAAAGGTACAGGGAATAAGAAGCATAATTGGTAGGCATAAAACAGATGGGCAGAGGCCAAAAATGGTATAGAAAACAGAATTCAAAGAACTTATATGTACAACCCATGGACATGAATTGGGGGGTGGGGAATGCTGGAGGTTTGGGAGGTACAGGGTGGAGGGGTGATAAAGGGGGCAAAAGTGGGAAAACTGTAATAGCATAATCAATAAAATGTACTTAGAAATAAAAAAATAAACAAACAAGCAGAACAGAAACAGACTCATAGATACAAAGAATGTTTTGATGGTTACCAGATGGGAGCAGGGTGGGGGGATGGGTGAAAAGGTGAAGGGTTTTAGGATGTGTGCATCTTCAAGGGTAGGTCATTCATTCTTCTGCTCACCAACACATCCTTGGCACACAAAAAATAAGAACATTTGAACCCTTAGCAGACTAAACTAAGCACACAGAAAAATCTAATGAATAATGAGTAATGAAAACCTTCTCTGAAGAGATACATTTACCTAACACCAGAAGCTAGAAGAGGCAAGGAAAGAGGTTGTTCTTAAAACAGCTTTCTGGTAGCTACATATCAGTTTGTCTGCCATGGTCCTATCAAGGAGAAGTTAAATACATTAATCAAAGGATTTCTTTATACTTAAAAAAAGGCGAAGGGGTTAAAAAGTACAAATTGGTATTATAGTTACAGAATAGTCATGGTGATGTAAAGTACAGCATAGGGAATAGAGTAGCCATAGGACTTATAGGCATGACCCATGGACATGGACAATGGTATGGGTATTGCCTGAGGTAGTGGGATGGGGCTAGGTGGAGGAGGACAAAGGAAAAATTTGGGGCAACTAGAATAGCATAAATAATAAAATACAATGAAAAAGAGGAGATTAAAATTATTTGAACCAAAATGCACCTAACTATGCCAAATCATGCATTAGGATACAAATTATGCAATAAGTATCTTAATGTGCACAAATATCACCCTGTAGTAAAAAGAAAAGTTTCTGAGAAATGTAATTTGTGTTCGAAGATTCACAGTACATGCTGTACAATTAATATGCATCCATATACAGGAAAAAGCACTTGATCACTGAAATATTCACTACTGAGCTCAAACATATTCCTTGAAGATAATTAAAGTTAATTTGTACTGTTAATTAAATGAGATCATCACAGGTCTCTTTTGAACTATCTCCATACTAAAACACGAAGGTAAGTAATTTCAGGGTAGAGTGGTTTTACTAACACCAAAGTGAATGAAGACTTTCAACAATTTTTTTATATCTCAATGTGAAAAGGAGAAAGTAAAGTTCAAGATTAGTTCATTCGTGTTTTACATTTATTGATATTATAATGATGTTGTCTTAGTCAAATAAGGCTACCAGTACCACAAAGTGGGTAGTTTACGACAATAGAAATGTGTTCTCTCACATTGTTGAGGCTAGAAGCCTGAAATCAAGGTGTTGGCAGGGCCTCGCTCCCTCTGAAGCCTCTAGAAGTCCACCTTCCTTGCCTCCTTCAGATTCTGGTAGCCCTGGGGATTCTTTGTTGTGCGACAGACAGCATAGCTGCAATCTCTGCCTCTATGTCATATCACCATCAGCCCTATCTCGCTCTGCTTTTCTTATCAGGACACCCACCAGCCCAGTTGGATTAAGGGCCCACCCTACTTTCGTGCGATCTTATTTTAACTTAACTAATGAACTCTGCAATGGCCCTATTTTCAAATAAAATCACATTTTTGGGTACTAGGGGTTAGAACTTAGAAATATGTTTTCAGGGACATAATTCAACCCATAACACAGAGCTATCAACATAACACATTTGTTTCCCCATGTGAATTCTGAACTAATTGAGAAATCTCACCAGAAGTTAAATGGTGAGTAAATGCCACTTTCACTGATGATAAAGCTCATTTTGGAAAATCTGACATATCTGAAGGTAGAAGATGTTCCCAGTGCTAGATACTGAAGTTACATCCACTTATTTATTCAGTCGCAGACGGTGTTGGATTCACACATGTCTTTTCGTGTGCGTGCTTGCTCAGGAAGGGCACGCAGCACGCGGGAGCAGAGCAAAATGCATTCTCATTCTCAATGCACTCAGGCTGGTTGCCTTCCCCGCTCCCAAAATAAAAGAGAAAGAAAAAGGCTCAAGAATGTCGTGCAAGCAGAGCTCCCTCCACATATAAGAAACATCAGGAATAGAGAATAATTTTTTCCATGGCAATAATTGCATAAACTTATCAAGACATTTTTATTATTGCTAATACAACCAGTAACATTTCTCCTGTAGCTTAATTTTAAATATATTTTCTTTGTATTTCTATTAAAATGTATAGATGTTCAATGTATTAAAATGTTCATGCTACCTGTTCTGCAGAACTTTATGTTCTATGCTTTACAGAATTTTAGCCTAATTTTAAGGTAAGACTATCTACAATATTTTGTGTAATAGAAAAGAATTTAGAAACCCACACTATTAAACCCATTCTACATTGAGTAACTCAGGGCTTGTCCCAGGAAAAGCTATCAGGGGAGTCATTTGGCTAAAACTGTGAGTTCTTGAAGGATGCCAAGCATTGACCTTAAAAGTATTTTCTAAAAGGAGTAACATAAAATCATACAGCATTAGAAAAATTATGTGTTTCACAAGTTTAAAGTTGTATCCTAGTACCAGACCATAGAATCTAGAGTAAGTAATTAATTTATTGTTTTTATAAGTTCTAGAATTAACTTGTTTTTTTTTATTTTTAGGTATTGATTTGAGAGAGAGAGAGAGAGAGAGAACACCAAGACTGTTTCATGTAAGACCGCAGCCCTGCCAACACTGTCACTATGTTCTTACAAGAAACTTTGATCCAGAGGCACCCAGTTGAGCTATGCCCAGGACCCCAAACCACAGAAAGTCTGAGATAACAAATGTTTGTTGTTTTAACTCTTTAAGTAGCAAACTGTGGAGGATTTTGTTACACATCTACAGTCAACTAATAAGGGAAACAAGAAAGGCCAAAGATTTTGTATTGTAATATAGCATTAAGATCATGGGTTTAGAAGTCATTTTTTCCAATAACTTAGAAACATTTCATTTAAGCGATACATAATTTTTTCTTGATCAACAACTAAAGAGGTATAAGGAGTAAAATTCAATTTTTAATCTCCCCAAATTCTGCATTCTTCTTCTCAGTTAATCATTAACTTATTTTTCCAGAACTTTCTCTGAATTAACTTTTTTTGGTGTTTCAGAGCCATTTTCTTTTTTTTTCTCTTTTTTTTAAATTGTTGAAGTACAGTTGTCTCCATTTTCCCCTCACCACTCCACCCCACCCCACAAATCCCCACCCTCTTTGCAAGGGTATCATTTGCAAATATATTTTCCTGTATTGTTGGTTCCCTTTTCATTTTACAGATGTTTTCTTTAGCCATTCAGAAGCTTTTTATTCTGATGAAGGCTTATTAGTTTATTCTTTTCTTTATGTCCCTTGCTCTACAGGCAGTGAAAATATTGCTGCATGGAATATCTGAGATTTTCCTGCCTGTGTTCCTCTCTAGGACTTATATTTAAGTCTTTTATCCATCTTGAGTTTATTTTTGTGTATGGTGTAAGTTGGTGGTCGAGTTTCATATTTTTGCAGGTAGCTGTCCAGATCTCCCAACACCATTTGCTGAAGAGGCTATTTTTACTCCATTTTATGCTTCTGCCCTTTGTCAAATATTAATTAATCATAGAAACTTGGGTTTATTTCTGGGCTCTCTATTCTGTTCCATTTATGCATGTGTCTGTTCTTATGCCAGTACCAGACAAAAAGCCCAGAGATATATGAAAGGATGCTCAGCATCACTAGTCATCAGAGAGATGCAAATTAAAACCGCAATGAGATATTACTTCACACCAGTCAGAATGCCCATCATAAACAAACCAACAAACATCAAGTGCTGGCCAGGGTGTGGAGAAAAGAGAACGCTAGTGCATGGGTGCTGGGCATACAGACTGGTGGAAAGCAGTATGAAATTTCCACTGTGGAAAACAGTATGGAATTTCCTCAGAAAACTAAAATTGCAATTGCCTTTTGACTTGACAATTCCAGTGTTGGGATTATACCCTAAGAATCCTGAAACACCAATTCAAAAGAGCCTATGCACCCCAATGTTCATATCAGCACAATTTACAATAGCCAAGTGTTGGAAGCAACACAAGTGCCCATCAGTAAATGAATGGATCAAAAAACTGTGGTGTATTTAGACAATGGAATACTACACAGCAGAAAGAAAGAAGGAACTCCTACCCTTCATGCCAGCATGGATGGATCTGGAGAGCATCATGCTAAGTGAAATAAGCCAGGCAGTGAAAGACAATTACCATGTGATCTCACCTATATGTGGAACCTCACCGACAAAACAAATAAGCAAAGGAAAATATAACCAGAAATATTGAAATTAAGAACAAACCGACTAACCAGAAGGGAGGTGGGAGGGGGTAACAGAGGGAGAAGGGGGAAGAGTCATCAAGGAACATGTATAAAGGACATATGGACAAAGCCAAAGAGGGGTAGGATCATGAGTGGGAGGTAGGAATGAGTGAGGGCAGGGAGTAGTGGGAAGAAAATGGTGACAACTGTACTTGAATAACAATAAAAATAGAGAAAATAAATAAATAAATAAATAATAAATATAAAAAATAAAAATACATACAGGTAAAGTTCTGTTTTGTGAGTTCAGGGAAAACACCAAAATGTTTACCTTGTGTTCAAATCCAGTTACAGTGGAAATGTTATTGCTCTAGTGCTACGAAGTGTATAGGTATTATTTTTCTTTAAGCATTTACATAACACAGATTCTGATCATTGTTAAATTTGTAAACAACACTTAGTTGAGAAGAGGAGTTGGCAAAAGGCCGTCTTGCTTCATTACAGTGGAATAATATTTAGTCATCCTGTTGTTTAAAACATAGGACAGGCAGTTCACACAGGCTTTCATCTTACAAATGACGTGAATTAGATTCTAGTTGTTCCCGGACTGCATATTTTCCATTGTAATCATAGGTTTAGACACAAATGAAAACTATGCACACACCTCTCTCAGGTTGCTTGGGCGTTGCACCGTCTGCATGGTCTGTGGACGAAGCACAGCTTCCCACCAAGAGGAGCCTGCTAGGCCCATATCTACATTGCCAACACCTGGCATAGTTTCTGGTGATGAATGAACAAATGAACAGATCATTTATGGGAGAACTGATCAGCCTATCATATCAGTCATCAATGAATTAAAAAGTTTGTTGTAAACTTTCATTTCCAAGCCAGCCATTTTTCTATTAGAAAAATTTTCCTTGGTTCTAATGTTGGCAGTCTGAACAGCCCATTAAAAAAGCAAATTTTGCATTCATTTTTTCAACAACATTTATCAAATGCCTTTTCCTGTGTTAGGCAATTCAGGCACAGTAGTGGTGGGGAACCAACTCTGTGGAACATGTGGTCATCTAAGGAGAAAAGGTGTATTCCAACAATCATCCATGTATACAGTCAGGAACTGCAGTAAGTGCGTTTGAAGAAGCTCTGAGAGTGTGTGACAAGGACGCATGATTTAGTCTGAGGGGTCAAAGAAGTCTTTGACATGAAGGTGACTTTTGAGTTGAGATTGGAAAAAAACCATTAGGAATTCAGTAAAGTCAGGAGTTTGGGAGATTTGTATTTCTGGAGAGAGAAGAGCGTAAACATGGGCCTGAGGTGGAAGGGAGAACGGAATATTGAAGGAACTGAAAGAAAATCAGTGAGGCTGGAGATGAAGCCATCAAGGAGAAAGACTGGGCCGCGATGAGACTGGAAGGCTCAGCTGGAGAAGACTGTGAGCAGGTTGCGTCGATGCTATTAAGGGGCCATCGATATGTTTTAAGTCTAGATAACAGGATCATATTTGTTGCAGTTGTTCCAGAAACCGGTTGTACATGGAAGCTCGGCCAATGATAGTCTTCTACTGGAGATTTGGCAACTTTTTCAGGTGGAAAAGGGAGCTGGCTGATGGCATCTGACCTCTTACCACAACCTCTTCCTGGTACACAGATGAAAAAGCTCTTACCGTCAGCTAGCAGAAACTCACCTGGAAACATAGGCTCAATGCACACACTTGGGGGTGGCACCCAGAGTTTGTCATAATCAGAGTCATGATGCCACCAGCAATCGCAAGTGAAATTCATAGTTTTAAGGTCCTGTTATAAAATCATTTTTAATTCCAAATATTTTTTTTAATTTCTCTTTGCTACATAAACTGAGATTAATGAGCATGTATGTTTAATATGTTTAATTTATAGAAGCTCAGAATTCAAGCATGAGATTCTACTATGACCCTCAGGGTCTCCTCTGACTTTGCTTCCTAATATGGGATCCAGGAGCCACCAGTATCAGCATGATCTAGAAACATATCAAAAGTCAGAACCTCCGAATCTTGGCCCCCGCTGAGACCTACTAAATTAGAGTCTGCCCTGGCTGGTGTAGCTCAGTGGATTGAGCGCGGGCCTGTGAACCAAACGATCGCGGTTCGATTCCCAGTCAGGGCATATGCCTGGGTTGCAGGCCAGTTCCCAGCAGGGGGCTCATGAGAGGCAACCACACATTGATGTTTCTCTCCCTCTCTCCTTCCCTTCCCCTCCAAAGATAATAAAAAAATATTTAAAAAATAAATAAATAAATAAATAAATAAATTAGAGTCTGTATTTCAACAGGATCGCTATGTGATAGAAGTCTGAGAAGTATTGCCTCAGAACTTTATTCACCTTCTGTATAGAAAGGTCCATATGAATAATTGAAAGGATTAAGTAGTATGACGTTTTTATTCAATATCATTAAATGGAATATTCCACCCTTTCAATGTGTACCTATTTAATACTGAGTTGTAAGAGTTGAGCTGGAAGAGCTTGGTAAATTAACGTTTTAAACACTTCCTACTTCTCAAACTTTTCTCCTCCCTTCCCTTCAGTAGACACATTATTTACACATGCTCATTTAAAATGCACTGTGTAGTTTACACGAATGCATTTAATGTCTCCCTGGAAGAGGGGGAAATATTACTTCTGGAGCCATACATTGAACAGTGTATTTGTGATAGAAGTGAAAAAAGTCATAAATAGAAAAGGTCTTGAACATGAGAGGGCTCTTTTTCATTCATCTTAGGGACAGATGGCTATTTTATAAAGGAAAGTTTGTTAATATTATTTTTAATTATATTAACAAAGTTCTGGGCAAAGGAAAGTCTCAGAACTTGGGCTGGGGCAGATTTTGAATAAAAAAAAATTAAGATATGTCATATCAAAATGAATGTGGATTTGTTATATTGGTCCTTGTATATGTGTTCTATTTGCTGTTATAGCAAATTATTAAAAAAAGAAAAAGTTAATGACTTAAACCAACACAGATGTATCATCTTATACTTCTGTAAATTAGAAAGCTAACACAGGGCTTGGAGGACTAAACTCAAGATGTCAGAAGGGCTGAGTCTCCATCTGGAGCCTTGAGGGGAGAATGCGCTTTCTTGCCTTTTGCAGCTTTTAGAGGCCACCAGTATTTCTTGGTTGTGGCCCCTTCCATCTTCAAAGCCTGCAATGGTTGCTGTCTCCCTCTTCAGTTTTAAGGATGCTGTGATTGTGTTGGATGGGCCTGATTAATTCCAGATCTTCTTTTTTAAAAAAATTTTTAGTCTCACCTCAGGATATGTTTTTATTCATTTGAGAGAGAGAGGGAGAAAGTGAGGGAGAGGGGGAGAGAGAGAGAAAGAGACACCGATGTTAGAGATTTGCAACCTGAATTCCCCTTTGTCATGTAACATACATATTCACAGGTTCTGAATTGACACAGAAATCTTGGAGGAACCATTAATCTGCTTACCACAGTCCTTGCAGGGAGGAGTGATGCCATGGCATGGGAGAAAAGTAGAAAGGGGATTCTAGGGAGAAAGAAGGGTTGGGCAGTCCCTGCACAGGGAGACAGGCTATGTTCTCATAAGAGATCCAAGTGGGAGTTTCCCTAGAGTGAGTACTGATTGTCAACGAGACTTTAAGCTGATTTTTATTGTCATTTTCAATATCCCACTTTGCATTGATTGCTGTTCTGCACATTTCTGCATTTCTCCATTAAGCCCTAACATTTCATGAAAAGTCTGTTACTTAGGGCAGCTTTTTGTAATAAAGAAAGAGGATTGGTGAAGCTACATTCATGAAGCCTGGAGTAAAGCCAATCTCACAGAGGACAGCTGCAGAGAGAAGATGATTGGAAGTGAGTGGAGCCAGGAGCAGAAATTCACAGCAGAGGAAGATGGGAGATTACCTACCATTCCCACACCTGCCACTCACAATGTTCAGATGAAGCATGCCTATGGCAGTTCGTTTCAGTTAGATGGAAGTGATCATTAATGTAACCAATACAGGAAAGTTTCCTCATATCCATTTGGCTGTGAGAAACAAATGCAAATACCATGTGCTTTTTTTACAATCTGAAGGAGGAAATTGACAAGCAAATGCCTCTTATAGGACTTAGGATGTGCAGGCTGCATCTGAGAGCACAAGGAGAAACTTCCAAAGCAGACTGCACGTACATGCCAAGGAAGGCTTTCTAGGAACAATGTTTGAACTATGCATGGAAATATGGCTAGGAGTATATGTGTACATGGAGGGAGGGGAAGGGCATTTCAGAAAGAACAAATAGAAATGTGTATAAACGTGCTGTCCTAACATAGATATTGGAGATGTACTCCAATTTTATCTTTGTCACCACTAATCCTTTCTCACTTTGGTCACAGTGATGGAGGGTTCCTGTTCCTCTAAAAATGCATCCCATCTGATCCCACCCATTCTGCCACCTAAGGGTCTCTCTGCTGCATCAGTGTCCTTTCTCCCACTCGAGTCTTCACTCTTTTCCTAACTTCAGGATCCTTCTTTTCCATACTTAAACATGCTCTCTAATATCTCCTATGTTTAATAATTTTGTAATATCAACCCCAGCCCTACCTCTCCATTCTGCTACTTCCTCCACTCTCTTCTATTCTCAGCCCAACTTCTTGACAATTCTCTACAAACTGCTATACACTAGACTTTCCTACTTTCTAACATCCCCTTTACCTCCAACTCTTGGCTGAGTTCCAAAGGCTCCCTGCAGACCTGTGTAAAACTGCTTTCTCTGAAGACACTAACTCTTTTGTTGAAATCAAATACTGTTTTTCAGTCATTGTAGGGTAAGTGGAGGCAGTCTGGCTTCCTCACCCAGGTGTCTGGGTAACTAAGGGAAGCAGTGTTCCCATAGCCTTGGGAAGGCCTGATAACTAGTGTCCTCATAGCCTTGAGACTGGTCGGATAAACTGTTCCCATAACATGAAGTGAGCTCACTTGTGCAGAATTATGTTATGTTATGTAATGTTCTGGCATCTTGCTGGTTTTGTTCCCCTCTAGTACTTAAACAGGTAGGGACTCCCTGCTGGGAGCGATGATGATGAGAGACACACAAAGGGACAGGTGCCATGACGAGTGCCACACTGGGGAGCAGGGGCCACGACATGAGACGTGCAGATAGACAGGCAGCTTGCAGTGTGCATGGCTTGCCCACCCATGAATAAAGGCATGCCAGACATTCCAAAGACTCCGTGAATATTTTTCGGTCTGCACGAATACCATGGACCTGCCTGGCCTTGAAGGGTGGCAACACAGTCATTAATTTTCTAAATTCTCAGACTTGTCTGACACAGTTGCTAACTTCCTCCCGGGAACACTCTTCTCTCTTCACAGATGATAAGATTCTGATCTCCCACCTTCCCAGCCAAACTGGCATCTCTCTTTTGATGTCCTCTTCTTCCACTTCTCCAATACTCTAGTGCATATCCATATATTTTTATTTTAAAAGTTATTCAATAAAGGTTTTTTTGTTGAAAAATATTTGCTGTGTCTTACAATTCATTGTAAAGATTAGGATTCAATCTAAAAAGATTGCTTCAAATATACAAGTATTGTTTCAGAGGGCTGACATTGTAATTAGAAAAATAAGTGAAGTCTACAGAGATTACAAATAGCTTTGTAATGAAGAATAGAGCATGGGAAATATGACAGTTTATGCTCATTCCCATACACATTTTCCCCCAGACATTTCCACTACTGCTGTTCTAGGAAAGAAAATATGCCAACTTGATTTGAAAGTGCTGTTCAAGTGTGGGAATAGTGCACTGTAGTACAGTCAAGAGGGTAGAAAGCAATTGTGGTTATAAATTTCACTTTAAAATACTTAATGCATAATATAAGAATAATCAAAAGTAATATGCTAACAATATTTAAATACAACTGCTGTTTTATGATATTTTTTAGCTAGGGGCAATTTTTTTCTGAAAAAAAAAATTATCGACATCAAGTAAACTGCCATTTCTACTTCCTGTCCAATTATTGAGGTTGGTTTTCTAAAATAGTAAATATCCTTTTAAAAAGTCAGGAGTATTTTTCTTCTGCTATTAAGAAATATTTTACTACTTACAAGGCTCTATCACAGCCCTCTGCCCACACAAAATAATGATTTTGAAATAAGGATTCATTTTCTTAAGAAAAATAAAGTGCTTGTGCAAACTAGCCAAAACCAACATGTATCTACAGATGGAGTAGATTAAATGGTTGGGGCCATTGGAACTGCAAAGCGCCTCGCACCAGGAATTCAGTATGAATGGATGGAGACCCTGGGCTTGGGCGATGCAGCAATAGTCTGATGGTGATAGACTTGTTCCACATATGCTAAAGAAACATGGTTTTGTAGATACATCCTTTTAGGTAGAGGCGCAATAGTCAAATGGTGCTTTAGCATTTACATTTTGACGTAAAATCTATGGAAAAGTAGCCATCACACTAAAGATAAGTGGCACTTTGCCTAATTGATGCATGCCCCAAAATTCATTGCCAAGTTACAATTATTTTGTAAAAGTCATCATTTTTTAGTGTTCCAGATAAACTTGCCTGCACTAAGCTGAATTCTGGGTCCCAGGCCCCAACTAAGCCCATTGCCGTGCACAGCCTAAATAATGTAATCAGTGCCTCTTGCTTTAAAAAATAAAAAAGAGGAAGAAAAAGGTCCTACGTTAGTATGTTAGTTCTCATCACCTTAAATAAGAGACAGTTTCACTTAAAAAGGCAGAGTATGCACTGGGGAAACTCCATCATACTATATTTTTAAAACCAAATTTAACTATGAAAAATTATTTGAAAACCACCTTTCTGTTTTTGGCATTTAGTACCTAGGAAATAATATTACCCAAATGTATACAATGCAGAAGCTTGGGGAGAAAGAGGTTTAATTAGAAATTCAGTTTTAAATAATGTGTGTTTTAGGTATTTGTAGATATCCACACGGAACAGGTAGATATTAATTTTAGAACGTTTATAGAGATGTCACAAAACTCATGGAACTAAATGACATTACCTGGAAAGTGAATATACATAAAGAATAAAACAGTTCTGGGGCAGACCAACTCAAGGTAAGGCAGAACCAGATCTGACCAAGACAACTGGGAAGGGGTGGCCAGTGAGACAGAAGTCATCAAGAGCAAGGAGGGCCATGGCGTGTAGGAAGAAAGTATCCCAAGAAGATGGGAATGATCATTTGTGTCAGAAGTTATTCTGATGCCAAAAGCTGCTTATAGGTGATTCAATACCAAGACTGAGAATTGACCACTGGGTCTGACCACATGGAGGTCACTGGTGACCTTGAACAAACAATTCTTATGGAGAGAAAGAGACAGGCAGATTGGAGTAGGTTCAAGAGAGTGTGGGAAAATAGGAATTATAACAAAGAGTAGACACAATTCTTTTTCAGAGGTTTGGCTGTTAAAGGAGAAAAGAGAAATGGAAAATGGAGATGAAGGAGATACAAAATGAAGGTATTTGGCCTTTTTCAGCCTTTTTTTTCTTCATTTTCTCTTTAATCATCACCCAAGGACATATTTTTTTTTCATTGCTTTTAGAGAAGGAGGGGGAGAGAGAAAGAGAGAGAATAACATCAATGTGAGGGAGAAACATCTAATGGTTGCCTTCTCGTACATGCTCCAACCGGGGATCAAACCCAAAACCTGGGTACGTGTCCTACTGGGAATCAAATCCACAACCTTTTGGTCTATGGGACACTGCTCCAACCAACTGAGCCACAGTGGCCAGGGTGAGTTTTTGTCCTTTTTTGTTTCTTGTACAGAAGGGGACAATTGCATTAGCCAAGTCTTCAAACAGGTGAGAGGTAATAAGAGGCAGTAGTTGCCTTAGCACCCAGGATGATCCATCGGGTTGAACTACAGAACATACGGGCTACATGATGACAGATATAGGTTGGCAGATTGGTACTATTTTCCATGAAATTAGAAACAAGGTCCTCAGTTAACAATGAGGAAGAATGTGGAGGTCTTGAAGGTTTTTGCAGAGAAGTGAATATGAAATAATTATGAAAGAGTAGGAGTTGGAACTGACTCAGAGAAATCTCACAGTCTCCCCTCTTAGGCAAGTCAGATGCCTACCCAGGAGATTCTCAACCTGATGAAATATTTGGGGGCCTTTTTGTAGCATTTCATTCCATTGCAACAAGCTAGGAATTACAGTTTCCATTTTTCATAAAGAGCATCCAGAAGTACTAAGCTCCACAGTTTACCTCCTCCATTGCCCTACAAAATTTCAGGGTTTCAGCTTACTTCCACAAAAAAAAGAGACACATTTAAATTTTTTTCTATGTATTGAAGCCTATATGAATAGAGCAATCCCAGAAACAACCAAGGTGACTAAGTCATACCAAGGCACCCTGCTTCCCAGGATTGGCTGATTGAAATTACAGCCTTAGACAAACTGTCCCATCTCTTACCCACAGTTTACCTGGAATATGAAACAAGATATTAAATTATCATTAGCCTCTCAGATGAGGAAATCATCCAGTCTAATATGCCAAAATAACAATCATTTAAATTTGGATAATATTGGTGCTTGTTACAAAATTTCCAAGTGACCACCTCATACAAACCCAAAATAGAAGACAAAAATAAAATTTCCATTATCTGTATATAGAAAAGGAAAAATATTTTTCCTGTTACCCTTCTAGGTTCTTGGCTGGATCTTTGTAACTACAGACAGACAGAAAAGCATACAAAGGTATTTAATGTAAGTTTTCTGTGACCTGAGAGCCATGATAAGAAAATGGAAGCCCCGGCCAAGATGGAGGCGTAGGTGGAAGCACTGTGCCTCCTCTCACAACCAAGATTAAGGACAACAAATATTTATAAACAATAACACAGCCAGAACACAGAAAATTGAAATGCGGAAGTCCACGGCCATTCAACCCAACCGGTAAGAGGGGCGGAGTCCGCAGGCGGCGGACAGATAAAGCAGCAGAAAAAAAAAAAGGCGAGGTGGCTGCCAGGCTCGGGCGCGCCAGCGGAGTAGGTGGCGCGGAGCTTGCAGACCCCAGACGCAGGGAGACGGGAGGAGACCAGCGGAACGCGCAAGGCACACAGGGCAGTTAGCCAACTGTGGACACATTCGTGTGCAGATAAGCTGGGCAGGGCTGGGCAGTGAGACACCGCACAGCCCAGGACCCCAGCGACGGGAAATAAAGCCTAAAGGCACCTATTGGAAAGGTGCCGGGAGAGGCTCCCAGCCTCACAGGAGAGGTCGCCGGGGAGACCCGCGGGTCCCGGAGTGTGCGTGGGCCCTCCCACCTGGGAACCAGCGTCAGAGGGGCCCGGTTTGCTTGTGGAGAGCAGCGGAGGGGACCCAAACTCCGGAAAGCGCGAACGAACGGGCAAACTCCAGAAAGCGCGCGAACGGGCGCCATTGTTCCGTCTCTGACCCCGTCCCCACAGACAACGTCACAACTTGGCGACTAGGCTGCCCCGCCCTGGTGAACACCTATGGCTCCGCCCCTCATATACGCAACAAGTGCCACCTGACCAAAATGCCGCAAGCACAAGAAAAACTAAGAGCTCCACAGCCAATTCTTTTAAGTAAGCAA